>JAPCYS010000640.1:0-20589 GCA_028641055.1 Alopecurus myosuroides | reverse complement strand
GTATTCTGTTGCAGTTCTATTTGATAGAGTCCCTCGTCCGTTTTTCAAAATATTGAGTTTCTGAAAATAATTTGGCATGTAGGGACCTTACCGTCATATATCATTTAGTATAGCTGTTGAAATTTGGACCCTGCCTGACATTTCTTACGGCATTGCAATGTAGAGCACCGTTTTTTTCTTAGACCTTCGTATCATCTAGAGAAGACAATAAATATAAGTCGCACAATGCATTATTCATTATCTCCTATTGTCATTCTTGGCAAATAATGAGTATTACTGGTAACTATCAGTGGCATGGGCTATAGTCCCACGTCACTAATAATTTTCTTCGTGTCAGTTTCACATACTAGTAGAGTGGAATTATTTCGCCACACTACCGGTAAGTGGTAACTCAATACTAGTGGTGGTTATATGTGCAACATCACTGGTATTGTTTGCCACCTCGACGCAGCATATCAGTGGCGTGACTTATAATGACCCGCCACTTATATGCGTTCATTTATAAACACTTTCCTATTAGTGGACCATGAGTTAGTCACATTCCCCTGGAAACGTCTGTGTCGCCACTTGGGCAGCAAACCCTCTCCATGTAAGTGTGGAGATATGACCAAGAGAGGACTTGGAGGCCAAGAAGATGGAAGACAAGGCCATGGCAATGGCCCGATTCTCTAGGTCCTGTTGGGACTGACTGTTAGGAGCGGTGCGTGTTTATCCCCTCCATCCCGCCAAAATCCTTCCGCTCTTGCCGTCACCAACCCGTCGACGGGAAGAACATGATGAAATCATTGACGTGGGGACACTCGCCATGTCCCCAACTTCAGCCTACCGGCTTCTACGTTACGGGGAGCCCACTCGAAGGCTCATCCGGGTCCAAGAAACCATAGTCGATTTCTTGAAGCACAAGACGAGAACTTCTAGTCGTAGTCTACTAGGACTCATGTAAACCCCTACTGCCTACCTATATAAAGCTAGGAGGGAGGAGCGAAAAGACAAGACACAACTAGAGGAAGCAACCATATATTAGAAAATACACGGGAGACACCCCGTACGCATCATCCGCGGCAGATCCAATCTGCACCGCACCATCGCGCTATCTCATCATAATACAGATCAGACAAGCAGGAGTAAAGGTTTTACCTCTAGGAGGGCCCCGAACTTGGGTAAACCGACTCCTTGTTAGTTGTCGAGGTTACTAGCGTGCATCAGTCTCCGAATCTACAAACCCTAGTATCACATACGAGGGATCTGCCGAGTCAAGGTCTCGACAATCATCTTCTACAGCCTTCTATAGGCTTGTAGAGAAGGATGTTGGTGTAGGATCCCGCGCCCATGCACATGTAATTCGCGCTACCCCTTGTGGTATAATGCGCGTAGATGTACGCTCGTTGGGAGACCCCAAGAGGAAGGTATGAAGAGCACATCAACATGTTTTCCCTCAGAAAGAAACCAAGGTTTAATCGATCAGTAGGATAAAGAAATCACTTTTGAAGGTTGATGACAGCTGATGTTGGCAGGGCGCACTACCAGGCTCAGCAGCAACGTGGAATCTGCACAACACAGTCAAGATACTTTGCCCCAACGAAACAGTGAGGTTGTCAATCTCACTGATTTTGCTAACACAAAGAATTAGATGTATAGTGTGGAAAACAATACTTGTTTGCGGTAAATGAAAAGATAACAATGATGTCAGTGAATGAAATGAAAATAGTGTTTGCGGTGCTTGTATTATCATGCAAAAGAATGGACTGGGATCCACAGTTCACTAGTGGTGTCCCTCCGTAAAAGATATATAACATGCCGGGTATACAAATTACAACTGGGAAATTGACAGATATAAAGGCTGCACCATAGTACATATGCATGACATGATGATTACTATGTGATTCATGCGGGCATTACAACATAATTCATAGACCGTTATCCAACTGCATCTATGACTAATAATCCACCCTTAGAGCGTCATCCAATCAAACTTCGGGTATTAAGTTGCAAGAAACAAATTATTTCCTTAAGTAAAGTGTGTAATGTGAACAATGAAAACATTGTTGTTTTCTCCCTAATGGCAACATCACATCCCTCATCTGTCACATTTCTATCACTCGAGCACAGATGAAAGGAAAGCATGAACCCACTATCGAGCATAAATACTCCCTCTTGGAGTTACAAGAATCAAATTGGCCAGAGCATCTACTAGTAAAAGAGAGCATGCAAGATCATAAATAACATAATATGATAGATTCATAATCACTTGACATAGCATTCAATATTCATCGGATCCTAGCAAACACAACATGTAGCATTACAGACAGATGATCTTGATCATGTTAGGCAACTCACAAGATCTAAACATGGTGGCATAAAGAGGAGAAGACAACTTCTAGATACTTCTATGGACCTGTAGTCCAAGGATAACTACTCACACATCACTCCGGAGGCAGGCATGGTGCTGTAGAGCCCTCCGGTGATGATTTCCCTTCCCGGAAGGGTGTCGGGGAGAGCTTCAGAACCCTCCCGGACTAGGGTTGACGATGACGGAGGCTATGAAACTTTTCATGGATGGAGGCTTAGGTATTTATGGTTAACCAGAGAAGGAGCTTAAATAGGCAAAAGGGCAACATCGGTGGGCGACCAGGGGGCACACCACCTGGTGGCGTGGCCAAGGGGGGCGCGCCACGCCGCCACCCTATGGTGTGGTGGCTCCAGGGCCACCCTCCGGACTCCGTGTACGTGACAGATTTCTAAGACCCTGAGATTTTGTTTCGTCCAATTCCGAGAATATATCCAGAACAACTTTTCTGAAACCAAAAATAGCAGAAAACATGAACTGGCTCTGTGGTATCTTGTTAATTAGTTAATCCTAGGAAATACATAAAAATGGCATAAAGTGTATAGAAAACATGTAGCATATGTCATGAAAAAACATGGAACATCAGAAATTATAGATACATTTGAGACCTATCAAACATCCCCAAGCTTAGTTCTACTCGTCCTCGAGTAGGTAAAACGATAAAAACAAAATAATTTCTGAGGTGACATGCTACCAACATAATCTTGATCATCATATTTGTAAAAGAAATTGTAAGATGAGATCGTAGTACTCTAAGCATAGGCATGATAGATATAATTCTAACAATGAAAATTAGCAATCATGTTGCAACATGAAAAGTAACACAAATAAAAGATCATAAATAATAATGCACTTGAATGTTATACGTTTTTTTCAAGCATAATGAAAACATAGCAAAGTGGTATCCCGCTTGTCCTTAAAAGTGGAGCAAAACATAAATGTGAGGACACCTTCGAAGTTCAAGTGGTGAATAGAAACAAATAATTTGAGAGCAAGTAATAACATATCACGAATCAATCAATAATAATCTTTAGGACTGATGCACATTATACTCAGAATGACAACTACGCTCTCTTAATTGTGCATAATGTTAGAAGATGAAGACTCAACATAAAGTAAAAGAAAGACCCTTTGCAGAGGGAAGCAGGGATTAACTCATGTGCTAGAGATTTTTATTTTATTAAAACAGAGGTATTGAAAACAATTTTTTTAGAGAGGTGTATGCTTATGTCAACGAATGGTAATGAAAAACTTATCATAACTCATGCCAAGCAAGGTTTTTAGACTTTTGAGAGCATTTTCCATTGTTTATTTAGTTTGGCACTTCCCCCACCATGCTTTTCACAAACCAAGGCTAGTCGTGTCCACGGGTACCCAACAACTTTCATCAATCCATGCGGAAGTGCCTTTTTGGTTATATAAATTGGCACCAGCTCTCTGCAAATGTAAATGAGCACAGATTCCATACTCATCGGGTGAAAGAGGGAGAAGACCTTTGCTTGACATGAACCACAATAAACTTTAAACTACTTCCTCGTGATCTAAAACAAGAACACAAAACAACTATAATTTTGAAGGTTTTAAAGGTAGAACATGAGAAATTTACATTGGAGTGGTGGTTAAATACCGCATGTAGGTAGGTATGGTGGACACATTTCGAAAACTTTGGTTTTGGGGAGTTGGATGCACGAGTAGAGCTCATACTCAGTGCAGGTGGAGGCTAGAAAAAGACTGGGAGCGACAAATTAAGAGAGCAATAATGGTCATAATCATGCATAACGCCAAAAACATTATTAATCAAAGCATAAATGGTTTTACAAGTCAAAAACTAAATGATAATAAAGGATATAGGTGCCTGGTTTGTAGTCATAACATGGTGTAAGCATGCGCCAAGTCAACCAAATAAAACATTCGAAGGAGAATACCACAATATTATGTTTCGGTGTGATAAAAACAACTCATGATTCTTTCAATGACACATTAAGCACTCTCAGATATTTGAGACAAGTCATGTGACGATAATAACTACTAAGCATAGAATTAAAATAACATCCAACATGCATGATAAAGTCTAGCCACAGTCTAAAGAAGCTTCTTTTTGCACTGTTATAAGCATGAAATATTTTATTGCTTTCCAACACCAATCATTTATCTAAACAAAAACTCTCCAAATGATATATCAATGAAACAAGAGAGTACTACTAATACTCTACTAGAACTAACAGATCTGAATAAGAGATGCATGAAAAACAGGAGCTAAAAAGGATTTGCAGCAGCTAGAAGAAAAACGAAGAATACGAGTATGATAAATAATACAAGTATTAATATGAAAAAGCAGAGCGTGTCTCTCTCCCACACAAGAATTCTGGGTTCCAACTAATTTTGTTGCAGCAAGGAAAACAAAAGAAAACAAAATAAAAACAAACAGACGCTCCAAATAAAGTGCATATGATGTGATCGAATAAAAATATAGTTTCACAAGAAGTGACCTGATAAGTTTCTGATGAAGAAGGGGATGCCTTGGGCATCCCCAAGCTTAGACGCTTGATTCTTCTTGGAATTTTCCAGGATGAACCACGGGGGAATCCCCAAGCTTTGGCTTTTCACTCTTCTTGATCATATTATATCACCATGTTCTCTTGACCCTTGAAAACTTCCTTCACACCAAACTCATTCTCATTAGAGGGTTAGTGCATAATCAAAAACTCACATATTCTCCATGGACACAAGCAGTTTTAATACTTTTAAAACATTAGCTACATCCACTGATGTTTTTTTGGAGCAAAGAAATCCACTCAACATAGTAAAAGAGAGAATGCAAAGTAAAAAGACAGAATCTGTCAAAACCAGAACAGTCTGTAAAGACAAATTTTTTTCGAGGCCCTTACGTTTCTCAAATCGAAAAACTCAGAACTAGAAAAAGTTTTGGAAATAGCTTAGGATAAAGCACAAAAAATTTCAGGTCATTTTGATATTTCTGTGAATTTATACGAATTTAACAGCGGACAGCAGAAATCTGTTCCTGCGCAGAAATCCAAATCTAAGTTGAACTTTTCACTAGAGACTTTACTTGGCACAACAAATACAAGAAAATAAAGATACAAAGGAGTTTCTACAGAAGTAAACAACACCTTGAATCAAAGAAAACAGAATAAAACATTGCAAGAATAAAAATATGGGTTATCTCCCAAGAAGTGATTTTCTTTAACGCCTTTTAGCTAGACCTAGAAAACAAGAATCAAGTATTTTCAAGTGAAGAAGCATCCAAATTGTAACTTGTTCTAATAATAGAATCAAAATACAAATTCATTCTCTTCCTAGGAAATTTTTCCATAGCTTTCTTGAGTGGGAATCGATATTTAATATTCCTCTCTTTCATATCAATAATAGCACCAATAGTTCTAAGAAAAGGTATTCCCAAAACAATAGGACAAGAAGCATTGCATTCGATATTCATAACAATAAAATAAACGGGGACAAGGTTATTGTTAACCATAATAAAAATATCATCAACTCTCCCCAAAGGTTTCTTTCTAGCATTATCGGCAAGACGAACATCCAAATAACAGTGTTCCAAAGGTGGTAAGTCAAGCATATCATAGAGTTTCTTAGGCATAACAGAGATACTAGAACCAAGATCACATAGAGCATTACAATCAGAATCATTCACCTTCATTTTAATGATGGGCTCCCAACCATCATCTAACTTCCTAGGGATAGAGGCTTCATGTTTTAATTCTTCTTCTCTAATTTGCTTGAGAGCATTTGTAATATGTTTTGTGAAAGCCATATTCATAGCACTAGCATTAGGACTACTAGCAAGTTTCTGTAGGAATATAATTACTTCATAAATATTGCAATCATCAAAATCAATATCATTTTTATCAAAGGTAATGGGACCATTGTCTCCCATATTTCGAAAAAAAATTAGCACTTTTATCAGGAACAGTTTCAGTGGTTTTAGGCAATTTTAAATGTTTAACAGAAGAAGTGGAGACATTGTCAACACCAATTACTTTACCATTAATGACTGAAGGTTTACTAGCATTAGAAACTTCAGTTTTAATAGTGGTGGTAATAGTACAAACTTTAGTTATATTATTCTTTCTAGCAATTTCATCTTCTCTTTCCCACCTAGCATGCAATTCAGATAACATCCTAACATTGTCATAAATTCTAACTTGAATGACATTCAAAGTTTTACTTTATTTAACATCATGAGGCATAACCTTTATTTTAAGAAGATCAACATCAAGAGCAAGGCTATCAACTTTAGAAGCAAGAACATCAATTTTGCCAAACTTTTCCTCAACAGATTTGTTAAAAGGAGTTTGTGTACTAATAAAATTCTTAAGCATGTTTTCAAGATCAGAGGGTACACTTCTATTGTTTTTGCAGGAATTACCATAAGAATTGGCATAACCCTTGCCATTATTAGAATGATATGGCCTATAATTGTTGCTACCCAAATTATTCCTATAAGCATTGTTGTTGAAATTGTTGCTCTTAATGAAGTTGACATCAACATCCTCTTCTTGAGCAACCAAAGAGGATAAAGGAACATTATTTGGATCAACATAAGTTTTACCATTCACAAGCATAGACATAATAGCATCAAGCCTACCACTCAAGAAGAGGTTTCTTCAACAGAATTTACCTTCTTACCCGGTGGAGCTCTCTCAATGTGCCATTCAGAATAATTTATCATCGTATTATCAAGAAGATTTTTTGCAGCACCCAAAGTGATGGACCTAAAGGTTCCTCCAGTAGCTGAATCCAGAAGGTTTATTGAAGAAAAATTCAGACCTGCATAAAAGGTTTGGATGATCATCCAAGTAGTCAGCCCATGAGTGGGAGAATTCTTTACCAAAGATTTCATTCTTTCCCAAGCTTTAGTGCTCAGTATCAAGTTGCTTAAAATTCATAATGCTACTTCTTAAAGATATAAATCTTAGCAGGAGGATAATATTTTCCAATGAAGACATCTTTACATTTAGTCCAAGAATCAATACTATTTTTAGGCAAAGATAGCAACCATTTTTTAGCTCTTACTCTCAAAGAGAAAGGAAACAATTTCAGTTTAATAATATCTCCATGTACATCCTTATATTTTTGCATCTCACAAAGTTCAAGAAAATTATTAAGGTGAGCAGCAGGATTATCAAAACTAACACTAGAAAATTGCTCTCTCATAAAAAGATTTAATAGCGCGGGCTTAATTTCATAAAAATCAACAGTAGGAGCAGGTGGAGCAATAGGTGTACTAATAAAATCATTGTTATTTGTGCTAGTAATGTCACACAACTTAGTGTTCTCAGGAGTACTCATTTTAACAAGATTAAAAACAGGATAAAAATAACAACTAGAAAAAGAACTAATTTTGTTTTGTGTTTCTTATATAGAGAAGCAAACAAGACAAAATAAAATAAAATAAGAAAAACAAAAACAAAGTAAAGAGATTGGAGGTGTGATGACCCACAAGTATAGGGGATCATAACAGTCTTCGAGGGAAGTAAAACCCAAATTTATTGATTCGACACAAGGAGAGCCAAAGAATATTTATAAGCCTTAACAACTGAGTTGTCAATTCAGCTGCACCTGAAAGTAGACTTGCTCGCAACAATTTATCAGTGGTAACAGTTTTATAGCAGCAGTAGTAGTAAAATAACAGTAGGAATAAAATAGTAACAACAGTAGCAATCGCGGAAAACAACAGGATGGGAGTACCGTAGGCATAGAGGGAATGGATGAACGGGAGTTGCATGGATAACATAGGTCATGCAATAATCTAAACATGGGCATTGCAGATAATAATAATAAAGAATCCAACTTCTAGGCAAACCATAGGCATGTGTTCCAATATAGTCATATGTGCTCGCAATGAGAAACTTGCTCTCGGGGGGCTACCCCCGAGTAGGGGCGAGGTTGGTCAGAAATGGTGTTTGAGGTACTGTTGCCGAGTTGGGCCGTACCGAGTAGGAAGGTACCGAGTTGGATGGATACCGAGATGGAGCTACCTAAGTAGGAAGGACAAGGAGCCAAGTAAAGAAAGGAGTATTCTCCGGACTGACCGAGTAGCGCTTGGTGATTTTGGATAGACAAGGGTCCTGCTCTTCTCGGAGGAAGGTCAATGGAGCCATTGTGATCCCGTATATCCAGGGAGAGTACAGGCGTGTGGTTCAACTTAATAGGCGTGATGTTATGTATGCATACGCTGGTACAGTGCGCTCTATGGGCGAGGCCATGTCCTGTCTCTGGCAAGGGGGACAGGACATGGCAGCGACCACGACAGCGGAGACTTTTGACGTCTGTCAGCGGAGAAGCGGAAGCGTGCGATACGTCACAGTGTGTAGTCACCTAATCCTGTACTATTAGTTGGTGGCCACCAGTATATAAGGTGGCCACACCCCTCCTGTGTGAGGGTCGCCCATTACGTGAGGGGAGAAGTGATGCTAGTTTGTTGAGAGTGAGATAGCGGTAGAGTTTCTTCTTCCTCTAGCTCCTTGAGCTTGAGGAACACTTGTACTCGATCACCACATATACAGAGACACAAGCAGGAGTAGGGGTGTTACCTCCACACGAGGGCCCCGAACCTGGGTAGATTGTGTTGTTTGCAGTGTAGTGAGCGCGCCATCTAGGCGTGCGATCCCTCCCCGGATACCCATAGTGTCCATCAACCCCAAACTCAAGCCATCCTATGGCATCTGCCTTTACCTCACCACGACAGTTGGCGCCCACTGGGGTTTCTATCTGGACGGGACCTCTTCCTCGTTCGGGGGAGCGCGTGGTTTGTGGCCTTGTCCACAGATTCGGCTCCTTCCACTTCGTCACCGACAATGCCGGTGATTTCGGCGGTAGGCATGTGCCCGCAGGCGGCTCTGTCATCATCTTTGGCGTGCACTTGGTGACGTCTCCACCACCGTCATCCGCAAGTACCCCGAGGTGGTGCTCGTTGCTGAAGATCCTCCTGCCGTTCTCGCTGTCCGCGGGCAGCACACCGGTGGCTTTGCGGACAGCGTAGAGGTGATGATGACCGGTCCGACTCCTGCTGCCGGGAAGAGCGCGACCGGTGGTGCTGAGGTTGCTGGCAAGTCGACTCGGCCTCCTCACAAGCCGCTGGAGAGAAATGAGAACCAGCCGGGTTATAAGGGTCCTACTACATCGACCGTGAGACCGACTCTATTGGGGGGAATAGGTGAGGGGGAGCCTCACCTACCCCTCATATAAACCGGAACCCACTTAATAGGACTCGAGACTGATGGTCTAGTTTATAACAGGGAGATCCAGATTATGGTTGTCACCCTAAAGAAAGGAGGTTCGAGTTACCATTTCGTAACCCGGAGAAGATAGGAGACCGGCCCAGAGTTTGTGGTAAGTAGCGAAGAGGCCCAAGGCCTGGAGGACGGCCCAAGGCCAAACGGGGATGACTAGGCCACGAGGTTAGCCGGCAAAGCAAGACCTAGAACCGGATTAGAGTAGAACTCCGATAACGGGTGTAACCCGGATCCTCTATAACCCAGAGATCTTGTCCCCTATATAAGGCGAGACCCTGTGACGTAGAAAGATAAGCTCTAAGTTGATAGCAAGGTAACTAGAGACATCGAGAGCCAGAATCGCCCTTTGTAATCGAGACTTTGTTTCCTGATAGTGAAAAGGCAGGAGTAGGTTTTACCCTCAATCGAGGGGGCGAACCTGAGTAAACTCGCGTCTCTCGTTTTCGCCTTAACCCTTTCAAAGTTTTGCTCAGTAGCAATGGCCTTGCAATCTAGTTCTCGCATGAGGACACTTGCGGTGACAACACCACGACAGTTGGCGCCCACCGTGGGGCCTCCTCGCGGAAGCGTCGTCTTTTTGGAAGGAGCCTTACCAGGGATCGAGAAGCTCGCAATAGGCCGGCTCAGGAAGAGCCGACATGGAAACTACTACAACCATGACACATGGGGTCCAGAGTTCGCATCGGTGGAGTCAGGATTTCGAGTCCCCTTCGGTGGTATCGACGTCTTTGTTGGCTTTGTGGGAGCACAGGACCCAGACCAGCAGTCAGACTCAGTCTCGGAGGAGGCTACGATGATATACTCTGATGGTGAGTCTTCAGTTGGGAACAATGATGATCGTGATGAAACGGGATCCATCCATCAGCTCTTTGAAGACAGGTTAGGAGGAGACCTTGAGCCAGATCTGCAGAGTCTAAGGAGAGCAACTCATCACACAACTGTTTACATGGCTGCACCAACACGACCCACGGAGCCCAAGTATGACGCTAGTGGTAATATAATTACAGATATTGTTTCGACTTCGAATCCAGTTCCAGGAGGACCAGGAGGCGCGGGAACAGCATCAACGGGCCCAACGGTAGCCCCAGTTGGACCTACAGAACCGCGCTCAACAGGACCCGGCCGGACTAACTCTAGGACGGCCGAGGCAGTGATTGACTTTACAGCGCCCCCGTCATATAACCCAAGGCCCAAGCTGATGGCTGCAATGGCTTCATTAAATGAAGTCTTGGCTACTCCAATTACCCCGGAGAACATGGTGCAGCTTAATACAGAGATTGAAAGGCTTAGACAAGAAATAACTCGTGCCCGTAGTGAGATCGAGAAAGAGGTAACATGTATAAACAAAGCTCGGTTGAAGTCCTGGAGGAAGCAACACGTCTGGAGAGAGAAGGGATTCATCTGAACTTCAGACAGAGGGAGTTAGCTTCAATACACGACAGGCGCTATCATACCCAGCTGAACAACAAATTCGGCGCAGGACTGGGGCCTACCAACCTATAGAACTTATTCGCGTCTCCGGTTGGGACGCCTGGGGCACCAAACCCCGCCCAGCCGGTTCACGTCATGAACCCGCCGGTTGCTCCAGTACCTGTTCATCCGACACGTTTTCAGCCGCCTATCCAGCTGCATGGTAACCCGAATCCCGTCCCGGTCTCAGAGCAACTTCTACAGGAAAGGTTTCATACACCGCCAGGTCATTTCAACAATCCAATGGATAACATTTGGGCAGCAACAAACAGTCTGGCACGGAATCCAGTCAACCCCAATGATCCTATTGGAATTGAAGCTCGGAGGGCAATCGAGATGTTACAAACAGCAGTGGTCCAGCAGATGAATTGCAGTTATCAGGAGAGGATACACTCAACTCCTTAGAACAGCAGGAATTCCTTGCTGAGAAGTCATCATGGAAATTCACCAGTTCTGGCCGGCTCTAGCATTGCAAACCGGCAGCAGCCAAACCTGCCCAGGCCGACCGTATCCTATGAACCTGGAGTTATAAATGCATGACATAGAGTTGCGGAACCATAAAACAGGAACCAAGGTCATGTTCAACCAACAGTCCAGAACATAGTCTCTACCTTTCCCCCAACTGGGTCTCACGGGATTGGCATCCAGTGTCTTGGTCCAGCAATTAGGAACGAGAGAAGACCGGCTGATTTTAAAGGACCCCGTAGAGTTGTAAACTATACGCCAAACATGGACCCAGCAGATTGGGTAGAAGGTTATGAGATGGCAATGGAAATATTGGAAGTAAGTCACGCAGTATGCGCACGGTACCTAAGCGTGATGTTAGAAGGACTTGCAAAGTCCTGGTTAAAGAACTTGCCCACAAACTCAATTAATAGCTGGCAGGAGCTGAAGGACCAGTTTTCATCAAAAAAATTCAGGGAACATGTAAGCGACCGACGACTACTACAGACCTGGAAAACTGCGTTCATAAGGAAGGGGAGTCTGCCCAGCATTGGTCTCGACGCATAGCGGAAATCATACATTCATCTGTCAGACTCACCGCCCAACAAGCAGTAATAGCATTGGAGAGAAATTGCAGGTTTGACCCTCTAAAGCATAAGCTGGAATGCATTAAGCGCTACGTAAGTGATATGAGCAAGTTGATGGATGCCATGAACAAGTATGCAGAGTCTGACAAAACAAAGGACGCGGACTCAAATGATGAGAAGTACGCAAAGGGAAAGAAAACTGGGACCAAGGGTAGCCAGAACCCGAATCAGAGCAACGACAATCCTCAGAACCAGAATAATAACAAGCGTAAAAACGGAGATGGGACTTCAGATTTGGTGGCAAATACGAATACAGGTTACAGAAACCAACGCCAGGGAAACAATTTCAGAGGAAATCAAAATTTTTGACCATACAACTTTGCATAGGCTCAGCAGGCTTTAAAAGGTCCATGTCCCAGACACAGCAAAAACGGAAAGTTAGCAAATCACTCTTGGGAAAACTGTTTCATTATGCAAGGTTTAAGACCTAGCGGAAGTAACAACTATGGAAGAAAACAGTGGAGGAGGCAACCCAGGAAATATGGGAGGTCGACATCCGGGAGCTGGCAGCTCGGGATTGGGAAATCATAATCCGGGTCATCACAGTCAGGGTAACCAGGGAACTAACCCGGGTGGCAGTCACCAAGGAGGAAATTCTGGTTTTCAAACAAATCCGAAGCAGCTAAGCTCAGGACAATATCATGTATTCACCACCAGTTCATGCAGGAGAGAACGCTAGGTGCAGAAGCGCGCTGTCAATACAGTGGCTCCTGCTATTCCTAGATGACTTAACTGGTCAGAACAACCCATAACCTGGAGTCGGGCCGATCATCCTCCGCGAGTTGATAATCCAGGAGGAGTGGCTCTGGTCGTGGCTCCACAAGTTGGAGGATATAAGTTAGACAAAGTATTGATGGATGGAGGAAGCAGTATAAACATACTTTACTACGACACGTTCAAAAGGATGAACCTGCAAGAGAAACATCTTCAGCCATCATCAACTGTGTTTCATGGGATCGTACCTGGTAAGTCTGCACAACCTATCGGAAAAATATTCCTCGAAGTTTCTTTTGGGGTATTTGCAAATTGCAGGACAGAGATGCTAGCATTTGAAGTGGTCAATTTCAAAAGTCCATACCATGCTTTGTTCGGGCGGCCAGGTTATGCCAAATTTATGGCCAAACCCTGCTATGTTTACCTCAAGCTAAAGATGCCAGGTCCCAATGGAAATATTACTGTCAATGGTGACAGAGACATAGCTTTGGAATGTGAGAAAGGTGATGCAACCTATACAGAGACTGCTTGTGCAGAAGAGGAATTGAAATTGTATAAACTGCAAGTTGATCCAGAAGGCATGACCTCGCTCAAAAATCCATCAGCTGAGTCCAAGTTAAAATTTAAGTCTGCTCAAGACACCAAGCTGGTGGACTTTACCCCCGATTACTCATCTAAGCAGTTCAGCGTGGGGGCTCACATGACAGAAAAATAGGAAAGCGCGCTCATCAAGTTCCTCCATGAGAATTGGGATATCTTTGCATGGAAACCTTCTGACATGTCAGGTGTCCCAAGGGAACTTGCTGAGCACAGTTTAAATGTGGATCCTAAACTGAAACCTATTCGTTAGTTCCTCCGTCGTTTCAATGATGAGAGAAGGAAAGCAATTGGAGAAGAGATTGCCAGGTTATGCAGCAGGGTTTATAGTAGAAGTATTCCATCCAAAGTGGTTAGCCAATCCATTTCTCGTTCTCAAGAAAAACGGAAGCTGGAGAATGTGCATAGACTACACAGATTTGAACAAAGCATGTCCTAAAGACATGTTCGCGTTACCCCGTATAGACCAGATTATAGACTCTACGGCTGGTTGCGAACTGCTATGTTTTTTGGATGCCTACTCAGGTTATCATCAAATCAAAATGACGGAAGAAGATCAAGAGAAGACATCATTCATTACTCCCTTTGGAGCATTTTATTATACGTCAATGCCCTTCGGTTTGAAAAATGCAGGGGAAACTTATCAAAGGTGTATCCAGAATTGCTTGGAAAGTCAGATTGGGCGAAACGTGCATGCTTATATGGATGACATAGTAGTCAAATCCCAAAAAGATGACACTTTGATCTCAGACTTGGAAGAGACGTTCGCCAATTTGCGCAAGTACCAGATGAAGCTTAATCCAACAAAGTGTGTCTTTGGCGTACCAGCTGGGAAGTTACTGGGTTTCATTATTTCAGAGAGAGGCACTGAAGCAAACCCGGAAAAAATTCAGGCCATACATAACCTGAAAAAACTGGTTTGCCTAAAGAACGTTCAAAAGCTGACAGGTTGCGTTGCTGCCTTGAGCCGGTTTATAAGCAGACTAGGCGAAAAGTCTATACCCTTATACTGACTGTTAAAGAAAACTGACACCTTTGTGTGGAATCAAGAGGCTGATGAGGCATTGGAGGCCCTGAAAAAACAACTTTCCAACGCACCTATATTGGCTGCGCCTAAGAAGAAAGAACCCATGTTACTATACATAGTGGCGAATAACAGGGCAGTCAGTGCAGTGGTAGTTGTGGAGCGTAAGCTGGAAGGTAAAGAAGGCTTTGTTCAATGGCCGGTTTACTATGTGAGCGAGGTCCTGACAGGGTCTAAACATCGTTACCCACATTGGCAGAAGCTGGTTTTTGGAGTATTCATGGCTAGTCGTAAACTGAAACATTATTTTTAGTAACATCCTATTACCTTGGTTAGTTCAGCACCTTTGTCTGATATTATTCAAAATAGAGGAGCAACAGGGAGAGTTGCCAAGTGGGCTATTGAGATGGGGCCCTATCATATCAAATATGAGCCAAGGACCGCAATAAAATCCCAAGCCTTGATCGAGTTTATAAATGACTGGACACAGTTATAGGTTCCACCGGATAAACCTGATACTAAATACTGGACTATGCATTTCGACGGGTCTCGACAACTGGAAGGTTCAGGAGCTGGTGTGGTGTTAACATCCCCAAGAGGAGATAAGTTTTGCTATGTCTTGCAAATTTGATTCAAATGCACTAATAATGCAGCAGAGTATGAAGCTTTGCTCCATGGGCTTCGGATTGCGAAAGAAATGAGCATAACCTGGATTCGATGTCTGGGTGATTCCGATCTAGTCTCTCAGCAAGTTACAGGAATCTGGGACTGTAAAGACCCAGTTATGGCAGCTTATAGACGGGCGGTTACAGCTGGCTCGACATTTTCAAGGATATCAGGTTGATCATATCGATCGACGTCTCAATGAAGCAGCTGATGCACGGGCTCGTCTAGGTTCCCAGAAAAAGCAAGTTCCACCAAATGTTTTTCTGGATGAAATTCATAGCCCGTCTGTTAAAATCCCAACAGAGGAAGACCTAGCAAATCTAGATCCAGAATCAGAATTAGTAGCTGCCCTGCATATAACCCCAGAGTGGACTGAGCCATACTTGGCATACCTTATGAGAGGACGAGGTTATCGCTCGCCAAGTTACAAGAAGATCCAAGTCATATACAATTATAAATGGTGAGTTACACAAGCAAAGTGCGACTGGAATTTTTCAAAGATGTTTCTCTCTAGAAGAAGGATGTCAAATTTTAAGAGAAATCCATTCAGGAGATTGCGGCCACCATGCAAGTTCTAGATCTTTGGTCAATAAAACTTTCAGACATGGATTTTTCTGGTTAACCGCGAATGCCGATGCAGAACATATTGTTAAAACATGTGAAGGATGTCAAAGATATGCAAGGCAGGATCAGGTGCCAGCTCAGGATTTACGTACGATTCCCTTAACCTGGCCTTTTGCAGTTTGGGGACTTGACATGGTAGGACCTTTCAAAAGGTCAACTGATAAAAAGACTCATCTACTGGTGGCAGTTGACAAGTTTATAAAGTGGGTAGAAGCAAAACCAATTAGTAAATGCGACATGGTTACAGCAGTCAAGTTCTTAAAAAAAGCTGATTTTCAGATTTGGCTATCCACATAGCATTATTACAGATAATGGGACAAATTTGTCAGAAGGAGCAATGCAGAAGTTTTGTGAACAGAACCATATACGGCTAGACCTTGCTTCCATAGCCCATCCACAGTCTAACGGACAGGCAGAGCGGGCTAACCAGGAATTACTTAAAGGTATCAAACCTAGACTTCAGGTTCCATTGGAGAGAACTGTTGGCTGTTGGGTCGAAGAGTTGCATGTTGCTCTATGGAGTATAAGAACTACCACAAATAGGTCAACAGGTTATACACCTTTCTTTTTGGTTATGGAGCTGAAGCAGTTTTGCCAAGTGACATTTTTCACGATTCACCACGAGTGACTGCTTATGTCAAAACCCAGAATGAGATAGCTCGTCAAGACTCGCTAGATGCTTTAGACCTCGCAGCATCCGGGTCAGCTATATATCAGCAAGACCTGCATCGCTATCGTAGCCGCAGGGTTAAGACTCGAAGTTTCCAGGAAGGGGACTTGGTTTTACGTCTAATTCAGAAAAAGGACGGGATGCACAAGCTAAGTCTTCCATGGGAAGGACCATTTGTGGTAAGTAAAAAACTACATAATGGATCCTATTACCTCAATTATATGCGTGATGCTGATAAATCATGAACATCTAAGGAAGAAACTGGAAGGCCATGGAACATAGCCCAGTTGAGGCCATATTATACATAGGATCATTGTAATCACTATGTTATTTTGGCAATAAGAAGCAGTGTTAACAACATCTGAGTTATTGGGATTTATTTTCATATCATTATGACAGAAAGTCACAACATTTTTTCTATATGATTACTTGGGGGGCTGATGCTAGAGCACAGTCTGTATCTCAAGAATCTGGCATAAGCCAAAGTATATTGGTTATACTTGCCTGCCAGATAGTGGTTACACACACTTTTATGACCTAGATGTTTAAACCTGGTTGAGTCAATCATGTTATAACCCGGAAAAACCGGGTTACTATGACCCTGAACTTACCAGAGTTGTACACACTAGAATAAGTCATGCGAAAAAACGGCTGAGCTAGAAAGCAAAGAAAAACCAAGTCAAGAAAAGTTTCACATGCAAATAGAAGATGTGGCAAAAATAAAGCAAAACCGGAAACACTTTGCATAACCTCAAAGGGAAACCAAGTTATTACACACCAAATTGTAGCATAAGTGCACATGCACACTTTCAAAAATAGGACCAGAAATAAAGCAGTTTATATAGCCTATTACAGACCCATCGGGGTCAACTTATTATTTTTGCAGAGATCAAACGATTACTCCACAACAGATTTTCCTTTCTGCTGGGCTGCGTCCTGAGTCGCCGGGTCTTCAGGCTCTAGGTCTTGAGTCTCCGGCTCATTTGTCGCTTGGATAGCTTCTGTCCCTTCAACCTCATCGGCAGGAATGTACTTCCACTCCAGCTGAGCCAGAGCATCAGTAATGTTCTCCGGTTCATATAAGGGGCGAGGTTGAGCAGAAACAGAAGGAGTGACAGATTGAGGCGCACCAGATGAAGAGACTATAGAGAGCCGGATCTTCTGTGGGGCTTGGCGGACATCAGCCATAACTTGAGGAGTAAACGGCATTTTACGCTCACCCGACAAATTATAACCCGGACACATATCCTTTAGCTTAACCTTTTCAGCAATAGTGCAAGCCTGAAACCGGCACTCCTTCTCGATCCTGGCGAAGTCTTTTCTGTCACACTTGGACATATCTGCTTTATATTCCGGGAAGCCCTTCACAAGAAGATCCGGGTTCAATTCCGGGTGATAGGCTTTCGCCAGGGACATAACCTTGATGGCTCCGTGGCGACAGGATGATAGCTTATGCTCTTCTATCCACTGAGGGACCTGAGTTAGCTCCACAAGCATTTCGCTAACTCTTTTAGGAGGAGTGTTCCAGTTCCGGACAACTTTAATACATTCTCCACCTCCAATGTATACCTGCCAAATCAGGGTGAACAAAACCTTCAGTTTCAGGTCCAGGAAGTTGAAGGTTATTGCCATGCATTCTGCCTATAGGTTACAAGATTTTTTTTGGTCAGAACCACGTTATTGATACTAAGACAAAGGAAATACAGAATTGGAAAAGCAGTACATTCACAGGGGATAATAAACCGGACAAACTTACCAAACACACTGCAGGTGATATCTCTTGGCAGATCTTTGACCTTGGTAAAGCTGGTCCGGGTTTCCTCTAAGTCCTTCTCGGCAGTTTCCGCTCTAGTTATAAGAGCCTTCTCCCGGGTCTCAAAGTCCTGCTGCAGAACAGACCAAGTCTTGGCTGCCTCAGTTATTTGATCTTCCAGCTTCTTCTGTCGGCTCCTGGCTTCTTCAGTTTTCTTGGCCTCTTGGGCGAGCAGGCTCTTCAAGTTTGAAACCTCCTTTTGCGAGGAAGATTCAAGACTCTGCAAATTCATTGGTCACAACAGAATAAAGTTATCTATAGGTTATAGCCATAACTTGAGGAAAATCCGGATTATAGTAGCATAACCCCGAAACTGGTAAACTTATAGCATTTTCAAGAATAAAGTAAAAAGTCCCGAGTAGCCGCAGGCTGGCAAACCCGACACTTGGGGACTACATTATTTCAGGTTCAAGCATTGGGTTATAATCTATGTCTAAGTCCCGGCCAGCTGCAGGCTCGCAGCCCGACACTTGGTGGCTACACTATTTCAATCTTAGCTAAAGTCGATGAGAACAAAAGCATAATAATTCCCGGTTTATAATTCCACTATAAACCGACACTTGGGGGCTACAACTATTCAGTCTACATTTACTCAGTCTACAACTATTCAGTGATAAATCTCCAAGTATATATTACGAATATAAACTAGAAGATTGAGGGCTACATGGTATGTATATCAAGGTTACCTCATATTTCTGTTTCAGATATCCTATAATACCATCAGCGCGGCGCCGGTTCTCACAGAGTTCTTGAGCAAGCGTATCAAAGTCCTGGCCTTCAATATTCATGCTAGGAGTAGCTTTCTTTTCTTCTGGCTTCACTTTCAGGTCTTCAGTGACTTTGGAGAGCACGGTGGAAGGTCTAGTAACCTGGGCAGCCTGAGATCCGGTTATGACCACATCCGGGTCTTGAACATTCGCCTCTTCAACCGGAGGATCATTACCCGGGATATTATCAACCGGGTTCACCTCTTCTTCATGTTCTTCAACCATAACATCCATATGACCCGGCGATGGAGCGGCCGGTTCATCATCTTCTTCCCCAAGGGCTTTCTCTTCAAGGTTCACAGAGGGAGCAGCAGATGAGACAAGGTTTGCTTTCTGTACAGCTTGAGCTCTCCGGCAAAAAGAAAACCCTAAGTTACATTGCATGATTAAGATATTAGCAGTAGTAAAACAAGGGATGGAAAAGTTAGCTTACCCAGAGTTAATGGAGAACTCACTAGCCCCGCTAAAATGAGACGAATCTGATTTCGGAGAATCTGAATGAAAAGGACGACTCATCTCTGGCCTTATTTGTCCGGCTAAGGGGTGTGAAGTAGTGGGTGAAACTCGAAATTTGGAGACCCGGCGAAGAGGAGTTTTCTAAGGCAAACATGTTTCTAACTCGTTTGAGCCAGAGCTCCGGGTCCTCCTTGTTTTGCTGCCCTCCTCATCATCCTGCGTTTTCTCTGTGTGTGAGGTTGGTTTCAAAGGATTTTTTTGACAGTCTAGAGATAGGCACCTTTGCAACAGCCTGCCGGGTCCTCTTTTGACCTACGGGGGACTCCTTCTCAATCACTAGGTTTGAACCGGTGATGGGAGTAGAGGGGTCGAGATCCAGCATAGTCTGATCCGAAGCTTCATGACCCGACGCTTCTTCACCAGCCTATCCATCACCTAACCCGACACCTTCCTTTTCTGCATGTTCATCCTGCGAGTAATCAGCATCAGCAAATTGGTTGTGCAACTAACCGAGGGAATCAAATTCAGAAACCTCTTCCTCGTCATCGCTCTGCTCTTCTGATTCTTCGTCCTCAGGTGGAGAAGCCGGTTCTTCTGTGGTAACCCAGAAGGGCTCTGTAGCCTGTGAACCGGAACAATGTCAAGGTTAGAGCTTGCGCAGTATAAGGAATGAAAAGTACTTATAAAATAAAAGATATGGAGGCTTACAGGAGGAGCCGGGTTAGAAGAGCTGAAGGGCTCCAGACCAACATCGAAGAACTTATCTTTCTTTACTCCAACTAAGAGCTTTAAGGAAGTTGTCATCTCTGACTTGGATACTATAGACTCAGAATATCGCATGGAATTTGATGAACCGGCATATTCGTGGAACAGCCGGTTCCTGATACCGAGGGGTTGGATACGCCAATCCACCCAGGTTTCAGTTAAATCTAAACCTGTAAGCCCATGAACTATCAACAAGGTTACACGCTTCGGGAGAGGCCGGATTTTGATTCGATCAACGGATTTTGCATAATAATTCATGGTGCTGGTGTAGACTAAACGTTCAGGACGGTTACCCGAAAGTGCCAGTTCAC
>JAPCYS010003250.1:0-20619 GCA_028641055.1 Alopecurus myosuroides | reverse complement strand
TCTTCTGGCGATGGATGTGCTGTTGATGCAAACATAAAGCATAATAAGTTCAGCAGAGTAGGTATCCTACTCGGTCTAGCGTGCAGACATAAGGCACAAAATGCTAAGGACCAGAGGAGATAAAAACGAGTAAAAATACTACTCGGTTTAGCGTGCAAACACTAAGCACAAAATGCTAAAGACTCTAGGAAAAGTATACAGAGAAGACCTTACTCTGAATAGCATGCAGGCATACAACACATAAAGCTAAGTGCGGACAGAGAGGAAATCTATTCGGCACAACATGCAAACATAAAGCATATAAGGCGAAGAGGAAATCTATTCGGCACAGCATGCAAACATAAAGCATATAAGGCTAGGAGGAAATCTATTCGACAAAGCATGCAAACATAAAGCATATAAGGCTGGGAGGAAATCTATTCGGCATCGAATGCAAATATTAAGCATACAGAGAAGAATACTAACCTGGGAGATGGGCTTGGTGCGGCTATACGGCACGAAGCCATAGGCCCAGTTGTCGGTGAGGGTGGTCCGCATGATGGACTTGGCCCAAATTGCCACCTCCGCCTTGGTAAGCTCGAAGGTGGTCATCCGGGTACAGTCTCAGGGGCCACCCATGTAGCACATATTGTGTACCCGGCTCTGTAGCGGGAGCGCGCGGCGCTCTACCCAGCAAGCCACCAGGTCATCTTGGAGGAGGCCCTCCTTCACCAGCTGCTCCAGGCGCTTGTCTACCTGGATGACGCCGTTCACCGTCTTCTTGGGATTGTACCCCAAATTCTGTCCGGTGGGTGGCGTGTTCTCGAACTTGATAAGCCCAATCCTGTCCACGACCTTCTCTCCTTCTGCGGGAGGGGCATTCTTCATGTACAGGAAGCCCCTCTGCCACTTGCGGACGGTTTCTAACTGTCGTGGTGGTGTCACGGCAGATGCCATAGGATGGCTAAAGATGTGGGGACGAAGGACGCTGGAGGCGCTCGGGGAGGGAGCACGCGACGAGTAGACGCGTGAAGGATGAAACTAGCACTGCAAACAACACGATCTACCCAGGTTCAGGGCCCTCGTGAGGAGGTAAAACCCCTACTCCTGCCTTTCTTTCTATATTCTGGTGTCTCACTGATTAGCCACAGTACAACGGTTCTTGCTACCGAGTAGCCACTCTTCTCTCTCCGGGTAGAACTAGGTCAAGAATCTCTATCTATGATCAAGCACCAGCATCGTGCCTCGCGCAGGAGGCGGCGGGGCACCTTATATACTCGGTGCCCAGCCGGATACAGCCAAATACAAACAAGTGTCAACATTGTGTGCACACCGTCCTTCTTCCGAGTTCCCGCTGACAACTTTGGCTTCTAATCTTGTCCTGATGCGGAAAGTCGTTGGGCAAAACCAAGTAACCAGTATGTTATCACTGTGCGAACACAGAGTAGGTCCCCCCTATCCTGCGACGCCCTGCTGACACACTGTCGTTGTCAGGCACGCCGTCCCCAGATGAACAGTGATGTGAACAGTGCCAAGTACGGACCAGGGATACGCGGGATTCGGTGTCAGAACGGCTCCTTTGACTTCTGGCCCGAGTAGGTTCCCGCCATTTCTACACTCCCTCTTCTGTTCGGAGGAACATAACTCTCTTGATTCATTCTTCTGGCTGTCTAGGTGTGAGACCGGGTAGCAGTCGACCGGGTAGCGAGTACCAGGTAGCCGGCTACTCGGCCAAACACCCCTTCTGATCTTGCCTTTAGCACTTGCCTCTACCCTACTCGGTGGTAACCCCCCGACAGCAGTCCCCGAAGCTGGTAGAGTCCTGCGAACTCGTTCACTGGGCCCTGCCAGCTTTAGAACCAACCTTGACAGTCTTGCCCTTGAGCCTTGGGATGCCAGGTGAAAACCTCCGAGTAGCCCTTGGTCTTGTTTCCTTTCTTCCGAGTAGGGCCACTTCTCTTCTCTGTGGCCGAGTAAAATGACTTGGTGAAATCTCGAAACAGAATCTCTGTGAGACAGAGCACAATCTGGCTTTCGGCGCTGCAACTGGGCACGTGTCACGCGGACACGACTTCGACGTCTCGGTGCCCGGTAACTGACAGGCCACGCGCCCAGTTTTCACGGGGTGGGCCCACCAGCTCGTAACGTCCCATCACGCGCAGTAATCGCCCACGATCTCGTCGTGGGATCTAATGCGGCCGTTACGCGCGCGTTCTGCGCTGTGTGCATTTCTAACCGGCCCACAGACCCCACGCCACACGATTACTGCCACGATCGATCCCACTTCCTCAACTCGTAACGGTAACTCAAGGAGCGGTATAAATACCCCCTCGGTAACTCATTCTTCTTCTTCCGCTCGCAATTCCCCTCTGCCTTCTTGTTTCTCCGCTGCCACAGAGCTCGTTGCCGCTGCGCAACTCACTGCGCCGCCGCGAGCTTTTCCATCCACCGAATCCTTCAATCTTTTCTCAATTTCTTCCTCATCGCCATGGCTCGCGACGACAACGCTCGCGCCGGCTGGGCCGGCTCCGAGGTCACCGCCGAAGACTGCCAGTGGCTCGTGAACACCCGGAGGGTTCCTCCCGGTGTTCGCTGCCGGCAGCCTGACGGCGAGCTCGTTCCGGCTCCGGAAGAGGGAGAGCACGTCGTCTTCCTCGCGCACTTCGCGCGAGGATTCGGGCTTCCAGTGTCGAACTTCCTCCGCTCGTTCCTCGACCACTACGGCCTTCAGATGCACCACCTTCCTCCGAACGCCGTCGTCTTCCTCTCCTACCACGCTGTGGTGTGCGAAGCCTTCCTCGGTGTTCGCCCCACGACGGAGACGTGGTCCAGGTACTTTTTCTTTCGCCAACAGAGCAAGGGCAAGAAGGACGGCGCGGACACCACCAGCTGGGTAACGGAGACCGGCAGCGCCATGATGGTGCAGCGCCCCGGAACCAATCATCCGCGCATCAAGGGACTGGACTCCGTCCGCAAGTGGCAGAGGACGTTCCTATACGTCAAGAACATACCCGCCGAGAAGGGAGCCAAGGTGGAGGACAGAATCAATCTGCCCTCGTGGAGCAACCGAGCTCCTACCGGGCAGAACTTGAAGACCAAGCCGTCCGTCAACAGGAACCTGACGCAGATGGAGGAGCGCCTTGCCCATCTGATCGGAGAGGGGCTCAAGAGCGACGATCCCGTTGCCTGCTGGATCTCTAAGCGGGTGTTGCCGCTCCAGCAATGCGCCCACCTCATGTGCTACATGGGCGGCCCCCGCGATTGTACTCGGACAACCACGTTCGAGCTCAGCAACGCGGACGTCGCCGCTCATGCGCGGTCCATCCTGACCACCGCCTCAGAGACAATTGGCAGTATGGCTTCATCCCATACAGCCGTACAAAGCCGATTGAACGGGTATGTACTTCTTACTCTGCTTCTTGCATACGTAATCCGAGTAGATAGCCTTTTCTCCTTGCTGCGACTAGCATTTGCACCCTGCGCCGAATAGGGCGCTTAGCGGAACTGCTCGGGCTTAGTGTGCTTGGTGTTAGCACGCCTTGTCGGGTAGCACACTTAGGAGAATTGCTTAGGCTTAATGTGCTTGGTGTTTGCACGCCTTGCCGAGTAAGACACTTAGCAAGTTTCCCTAGGCTTAGTGGGCTTTGTGTTTGCACGCCTAGTCGGGTAGGGTGCCTTTGTGCTACTCGACTAACTTGTGATGTCTCTCTATTCTTCAGGTCCTTGATCGCCAGCTCGCTAAGAGCATGGAGCGCTTCGAGGACAACTGGTCGGAGGACCGAGAGGAGGACGACGAGGTCTCCTTTGAGACCGCGGACAGGCTCAACCTCCCCCATGCTCAGACGAAGAAGCATCACGTAGATGCGTCCGTCCGTGATTGGTCCGAGGACGAAGACGAAGGTAATTGAGCTCATCTTGTCTGGTCGCAAGCCGCGCTACCCAATTTCTTCTTGCTTCTGAGTTGTTTTTCTTCTTCCCAACTTCGCAGTTGGCGCTGATGCTGAGGAAGAAGACGAGGAGGAAAACGAGGAAGCCCTTGTCGTCAAGCCGCTCTCGATCGCTGCTCCTCTTACCCGCAAACGGACGGGTAGCGGTGCTCAGGAGCCCCCCGCCAAGAAGAAGAAGGCGGCCGGAAAGACGACCAAGAAGACCGTGACAAGAGGAGGACGAACAATCTCTACCCGTAAAGGGTAAGCACTTTCTCCTTAGCCATGCGCCTCTGCTGCCGCGAATTCCCAATTCTCTTACTTTGTTGCTTCTTCTCGAGTTCCTTTGTCCTTCTCTTTTTTCTGAACATGTTTCTTTCTTCAGAGCCCCCTTGAACACTGACGCCGCTCTCGCGCCCACCGTGACTAAGAAGAGATCCGACATTGACGTCGATAACCTCATCGACCTCGACGACGAGACTGGAGCCGCAGCGCAGGCCGGAGCGCGTGCGTTCTCTCCCGTGAAAGGGGACGACTCCGACGACGCTCGATATATGGACAGCGACGCCCCCGACGCCGAGCAGGAGCAGCAGACCCGCGCAGATCAAGAAGCGCGGGACGCTGATCGCGACGCAAGACCACCTTCTCCTCCGGCCGCCACGGCCGAGGAGAACCTAGATCAAGACCCCGAGAAGCATGATGACGATGCCGCCCTTGAGCGGCGAGAAGATGACCAAGAGCAGCCAGCGATAAAGGCTGCTGAGCAAGACGACCCCGCGGCCCAGCCTCGGGTAGAAGGACCAGATGCCACACAGCAAGACCCCGCTGCCGGGCAGCGGGTTGAGACCATTGATGAGACGGAGCAGTATCCTCTGAGCGACGCGCAACCAGGTGCCGCGCAGGGTAGCGCTCAGCCGGATGCCGCGCCGAGTAGCGCGCCTTTGGTGCCGCCTACGCCGCAGGGCACTTCCTCCACCGCGCCAAACTCTCCACCCACAAAGAAAACCAAGACAACATCCAGCCCTCCGGCCAAACAGCTTATCAAGAATATCAAGCAGGAAGCCGTTGACAAGAAGGCCGCCGAGAAGAAGGCTGCCGAGGAGGATGCCGCCGAGAAGAAGGCTGCCGAGAAGCCAGCTGGCCAGTCAGAGGGCGCTGTTCGCAGGAATCCCTCGCGTAGCGGTACGCGTGGTGCTGCCACGATGCTGCCGCCAAGACCAACTGCCAAGCCTGGCCAGCTCACCATCCGTGAACCTGAGGCGGCTGCTGATACCGCCGCAGGGTCCAACTTCCCGGATCCACCCACCTTCCCACCTTATATGGTGAAGGTGAGCCAGCAGCACAACATTCCATTGACCCCAGTCGAGAGGAAGCTCGCTATCAGGAGGGGCAAACAGGCTACGCCGGTGGACTCCAAGCCTCCAGCCAGGAACAAGGACCGATCCGTCTCGTTCTACTCGCGCGAGGTTGCGGAAACCGAGGTGACATCCACGGGCCTCGAGCAGATAGTCGACCGGGTTGGATTTATCGATGCTGAATGGGATAGCGACGTCCTCGGCAACACGAACTGGCACGGCACATCTCTGGGCGATCTGGACCACATGCGCGTCGACTGGAACAAGGCAGACATGGGTATTGAACAACACCAGCACACTCGCCGCCAAGCTCTTCGTCCATCGCAAGGCCGCGGAGGATATTGAACAAACTTACGCGGTAAGCTTTTTTTCATCCGTCCCGAGTTGCATTTTCTTTCTCTTCTATTCTTTTGCTTCTTCTTATCCATCCCCCAGTCCCCGAGATTCTGGCCGAGTAGGCGGGTACTCAACCGAGTTGCCGCCTTCTCGGGTTGAATCTAAACGTCTTTGTCTGACTCCTTTTCTTTCTTCCTCTCAGAACTGCCTTCTGAAAAGAACCAATCTGTACTGGCGGCTGCTATGGAACCACAGCATCGCTAGGAGGCGTCTCGAGGCCCTGGAAAAGGAGCTCAAGTCCGCTGAGGCGGCGGATAAGAATGTCATGGACAGTTCCCTCAAGCTTTCCGAGATCGAAAGTGAGCTTGTAGCTACGCGGTTCCCGCGTTTTATGTTTACGCCCGCTGTTGCTTTCTACTCTGACCAACTTCTTTCTGCAGGCAAGTTCAAGACCCTGGCCGAGGAGCACTCCAACTGCCGCGCCTTCGTCGAGAGCGGCCAAACCACAATCAAGAGGCTGGAAGGTGAGTCGGTGTTCTTCTCGGGTTGTTTTCTTGCTTTCATCTTTGCTACTCTGCTGACCGTGCTTTGCTTTTCACAGAAGATTATAAGAAGTTTGTCGAAGAGCATCTCGACTGCCTCAAGCCCGCTGAGGTGCAGGCGCAAATTGCAACCCTTGAGGCGGAATTCAAGAAAAGGCACCTCGCCGAGTTGAAACCACTGCAGGACCAGGTGCGAACTGCTCTCAAGAAAGCCACTGATCTAGCTACCGAGAGAGACAACGCGGTGGCCGAGAAGAAAAAGGCCGAAACGGCAGCCACAGCCAAGCGACAGGCTCTCGAGCTGGAATGCAAGTCGCTGAAGGAGAGCAATGCGGATCTTTTGCTCCAGCTGGCGCAGTTCCGGAAGGTGGAAGTGAAGCATGTTGCTGACGAAGAATCATGGAAGAAAAAACTGCAGGCGCTACTCTTCGACCTGAACAGTAAGTGCTTGCTTCTCCGCCTTTCTCTTGTTTCTTGCGCTTCTCCGCTGCTCGGTTTATTTTTCTACTCGGCTTCGGTTTCTGATCTTCTCAATAGCTTTTTCAGAAATCTTCCCCGACCTCGAGTCATCTTGCAAGCCTGCCTTGGCGAAGGCCCGAGCAGCTCGCATTGAGAAGGGCGAACCCATGGACACCAAGGCAGAGATCGAAGACAGCATCACGGTCATGCAGGGGCAGCTTCAGCGCTTAAGTGGTGTGGGCACCGATCTGGTGCGCACCGCCTTCAAGCTCCATGAGGTGTTCTGGCCTAAAGACTCCGCGCCAAAAACTATCCGTGGACTTGCCGCGAAGTTGAATGGCGTGAAGGCCGAGCTGAAGAAGTGGAGGGCGTCTGGAGCTCGGGCAGGCGCTGATATGATGCTGCTGTTCATTACCAGCTGGTATGAGAACCTCAACTTGCAGGTTGTCCGCGAGATGCGTGAGGATTCCAAGTGGGAGACAGATTCCGACTGCGTGGCTCTCCGCCAGGACGTCGCGTATGAGGTCGCCCAGTACGCAAGCACCGCGCGCTTCATCGACGGTGTCACCGAGCCTGACACCGAGGTGGACGAAGGCGTCGATGATGAAGAAGAGGACTCCACCGAGTCTGACCTGGGCAGCTTCGAGAGTGATCGCTACAAGGCCGGGAAGGGGAAGGCCGCGGTTGTCGCGGACAGCGAGGAGGAGGCCGAGAGCGTGGATATGGAGATCGACACTGCGGCCCTCGAGTTCGGCACCTCCTCAGGTGCGGCTCTCGACGACACGGCGCGACTCCTCGCCCAGACTGCGGCCTCCACCTCGGTGGCCACTGCCACTTCCGAGCAGGCTGCTACTGAGCTGGATGCTGATGCCGCGAAGACTGACGCCGCCAGCTCGGAGGCTGATGCTGCTAAGGCCAACGCTGAAGCTGAAACCGCCAAGGCCAATGCTGACGATGAAGCCACCAAGGCCAATGCTGACGATGAAGCCACCAAGGCCAGCGCCGAGAACACTGCTGCTTCTACCTGACTACTTCCTGCAACTTTATTCTCGAAACTTTTATCAGATCCCGGGATGCCGGGTGCAGATGTATCGAAACAGTTATCCTTGTCGTTTGCTACTCAGTTTTATTCCCGTTTGATATCTAACTTAGTCAATTTGAGCAACTTTGGCTCGAATGCCGGGTTGCGTTATGATGCGAGTCCCCGAGTTGCATTTCTTATTCGCTCTTCCTTTTTATCTCAGCTCTTACCCGCAACTTGTTGCTTTTTTGGTATTCGAGTCACAAGAATTCAAAGTTGGAGTTGCAAATACTCAGCCACTTGGAAATACTCATAGTAACGCAGCCCACCACTTAGCCGAGAAGGAGTTAACGAGAAACAACAGTCAAAGACATCCTACTCGGTTCCTGCACTTTTTCTTTCCTTAGTAATTTTTCTTGTGCTCATTGACCTTTTGCTTGTTCTCTTTCTTGCCATGAAGCCGGGTTTCGGACAACAGCAGAGTCGAAGAGTTGGCATGTAGGTTTAAACACAGTACTAGATGTACTCGTGAAATTTTAAGCAGAGCAAACGAGTGGACAAAAGTAAAGCCGGGTAGGATCACACAGAGCAAGTTTAGGCGAGGGCAGTCCCTGAGCCGAATTTCAGATTGCAGGGTAGAATTTTAACTCGGCTAAGAGAGTACATACACATCTTTGCTCACGAATGAAAGCGACGAAGTAGGGCTACATTCCAAGGGCGCTTGGATTCCTCTCCAGCTTTATCTGCCCTGTTCGCCTGTGATGGACGCATGTCCACGAGATAATAGGCATCATTGTGCAGCGCTTTGCTCACAATGAAGGGCCCTTCCCATGGAGGAGACAATTTGTGCATCCCGGCTGTGCGTTGCACAAGCCTGAGGACCATGTCTCCTTCTCGGAAAACCCTTGGGTTCACCTTTCGGCTATGATAACGCCGCAGGTTTTGCTGGTAGATAGCCGAACGTGACAGAGTAAGCTCTCTTGCTTCTTCGAGCAGGTCAACGTCGTCTTCTCGAGCTTCTCTCGCCTCTACCTCAGTGTAGAGGGTTACTCGAGGGGAGTCATGCTCTAAGTCTATTGGCAACACGGCCTCAGCCCCGTATACCAAGAAAAATGGCGTGTAGCCGGTTGACCGGTTAGGGGTAGTCCTCAGACTCCACAACACCGCTGGCAACTCGTCTAACCAACACCCAGGTGTTTTCAGCAGCGGCTCAATCAGCCTTGGCTTTATGCCTGCCAGTACCATGCCGTTTGCTCTTTCCACTTGCCCATTGGAAGCGGGGTGCGCAACAGATGCAACATCTAGTCGGATGTGCTTATCTCTGCAGAACCGCACCATTGCCCCCTCTGCGAAATTTGTGCCGTTGTCGGTGATGATGCTGTGCGGGTAGCCGTATCTCAGGATCACATCCTTTAAGAATCTCACGGTCGTAGCTCCATCGCACTTCCAAATAGGCTTCACTTCAATCCACTTGGTGAACTTGTCCACCATTACCAAGATGTGTGTCATGTTGCCTTTAGCCGGCTTGAAGGGGCCAACCATATCCAGGCACCATACGGCAAACGGCCATGTGATAGGAATTGTTTTCAGCTCGGAAGCAGGCATGTGAATCTTACTTGCGAACATCTGGCAGCCATTGCACTTCCTCACGATATCTTCAGCTTGCTGCAGAGCTGTGAGCCAGTAGAAACCATGCCGAAAAGCTTTCTTGACCAATGCCCGAGAAGAGGCGTGGTGCCCGCATTCTCCTTGGTGTATTTCCAACAGAATTTCTCCTCCTTCTTCTGGGTCCACACAACGTTGCAGCACGCCGGTGGCACTTCTTTTGTGCAGCATATCTCTGAATATAGTGTAGCCCTTGGATCTTCTCTGAATCTGTCTTGCGGCCACCTCATCTTCCGGCAGAGTGCCGTCCCTTAGCAAGGATAATATGGGCATGGCCCAACTCGATGTCTCCCGTGTGGGAAACACTGGTTCGTCCACTTCCTTTGGGACAGGCACCTCTGGTTGCTCTTTAGGGTTGGGAGCACTTCTCTGGAGCCCTGATCGATTGGCAAGGACCTCCTCAATGAATGCGACAGTCCCCGGGTCAAGGACAGCAGTCCCCGAGTATGGAGTGGCAGTCCCCGAGTATGGAGTGGCAGTCCCCGAGTAGGGAGCGACAGTCCCCGAGTAGGAAACGGCAGTCCCCGAGTAAGGAGCGGCAGTCCCCGGGTTCGCTGTTGCATTCTCCCAGTCGATCTCCATTGGAACGGATTCTTCACTTGGCAGAGAAGGAACAAATATGGATTCCGAGTTGGGAGAAGGCTTGATGGATGGTTTCCTCAAGTGCTCCAAGGCAACCCCCGCCGGGATGGATTGCCGAGAAGATCCCAACTTGGACAGCTCGTCTGCCGCTTCGTTCTCTGCTCGGTGAATGTGCTGGAACTCGCAGCCTTCGAAGAATCCCGTCATAGACTGTACCAGGAAGCGATATGATGCCATGTTGGCATCTAGAGCATCCCAAGTGCCAGAGACTTGCTGCACCACCAGATCTGAATCACCATAGCATATAATGCGCTGTACGCCAACCTCCTTGGCTACTCGCAAGTCGTGCACCACTGCCTCGTACTCTGCTACGTTGTTGGACGCCTTGAAATGAATTTGCAGCACGTACTTGAGTTGATCTCGCTTGGGTGACGTAAGCACTACGCCAGCACCAAGGCCTTCCTTCACCTTCGAGCCATCAAAGTGCATCTTCCAGTAATTGGAAACTGGAGCAGGAGGTTCGTACTGCACCTCAGCCCAATCCACCAGAAACTCCGCCAGAATCTGAGACTTGATGGCTTCTCTTCTCGCATACGCGGGTGCGTACGCGGCCAGCTCGATTGCCCACTTGGCTACTCGGCCACTCGCCTCCTTGTTGCCCATGATATCCAAGATGGGAGCAGAGCTCACAACCGTGGTAGGATGCTCTTGGAAATAATGCTTTAGCTTCTTGGCGCCCAGGTACACGCCATAGGTCATCTTATGGTAATGCGGGTAGTTCTGCTTGGAGCTGGATAGCACTTCGCTGAGATAGTATACTGGTCGCTGCACACTCTTGCCTTCTTCTTCTCGCTCCACCACAATCACCATACCGACTACTCGGTTAGTGGCAGCAATGTATAGCAGCATTGGCTCCTTGGGTAGCGGACTAGCCAGGATGAGAGCGCTAGCCAGCATTGCCTTCAGCTCGTTGAATGCCACATCCGCTTGCGGAGTCCAGACAAACTTGTCACTTTTCTTCATCAGCTGGTATAGAGGCAGGGCCTTCTCGCCCATTCGGCCTAGGAAACGGCTCAGAGATGCCAAGCAACCAGTGAATTTTTGCACATCCTTCAGGGATCTTGGCAAGGACATGCTCTCAATAGCTTTTATCTTTGAAGGATTGGCTTCAATGCCCCGACTAGATACCAGGAAGCCGAGTAGCTTGCCAGCTGGGACACCAAAGGTGCATTTACTCGGGTTCAGCTTTATTTTATACTTGCGCAGGTTAGCAAAGGTTTCCTCAAGGTCGGCAAGCAGAGTATGTGTTTTATTCGTTTTGATGACAATGTCATCTACGTACACCTGCACATTCTTGCCGAGCTGATCGTGCAAGCATTTCTGCATGCATCTCTGATAGGTTGCACCCGCATTCCTCAAGCCAAAGCACATGACACGATAGCAATAAGCCCCGTACGGGGTAATGAATGCAGTCTTTATTTGATCAGCAGGATTGAGAGCTATCTGGTGGAAACCAGAGTAGGCATCTATGAAAGACAGCAGTTCACAACCAGCAGTGGAATCGATCACCTGATCGATGCGAGGTAGCGGGAAGGGATCCTTGGGGCATGCCTTGTTCAAGTCGGTGTAGTCGACACACATGCGCCATGCGGTAGTAGCCTTGGGATCCTCCTTCTTCTTCTCGACCATGACCGGGTTGGCTAGCCAATCCGGATGCAGCACCTCCATGATGAAATTGCTTATCAGCAACTTGGTGATCTGGTCACCAATGGCCTTCCTTCTCTCATCTCCGAAGCGGCGCATAGCCTGCTTCACTGGCTTGGCGTCAGGACACACATGTAATGAGTGCTCAACCAACTCCCTCGGGACTCCTGGTAAATCTTCATTGGACCAGGCGAACACGTCCCGATTCTCACGGAGGAAGTGGATGAGCTCGCTTTCCTATTTCTCCGCCAACCCGGAGCCAATGATGGCTACGCGATCGGGGAACTCAGGGTCGACCTGGACCTTTTTGGTCTCTTGGGATGCCTGGAACGCCGTCCCGTGTTGCGTACTCGGCACGCCCTGCGCACCAGCTTGCGCGGATTGCGCCATAGCCACCACCTCGTACATCTTTTTCTTCTCGGCAGCAATCACCATGGACTCCGCCAGCTGAGAACCAGCAGAGGCACACTCCATGGACTTCTTGTAATCACCGGAGATGGTAATCACACCATTGGGACCAGGGACCTTTATCTTCAGATATGCCGTGTGAGTAGAGGCCATGAACTTGCTTAGGGCAGGCCTGCCGAGTAGAGCATGATAAGGGCTGTGATGATCAACTACCTCGAACTGCAGGCGCTCTGTGCGGCAGTTCTCCCTTGTGCCGAATAGCACGTCTATCCACACTCAACCAATTGGGTTGCACGAGACTCCCGGCACAATGCCATGGAAAGTGGTCTTGCTGGGTAGCAGCATGTTCTCGGCCAGCCCAAGCTTCTCGAGTGTGTCTTTGTACACAATGTTGATGCTGCTGCCGTTGTCGATTAGCACTTTGCTGAACCTCACATTCTTCTCGGGACAAAAAGAAGGTAGCGTCCACCACGTAGCTACCCGGGTTGGGCATTACCTTGGGATGATCTACTCGGGACCACTTGATCTTGGTTGCACCAATGCATATAGTGAGGAACTGCAGGGATCACGGCATTGACCTCCATGGCACGCCTGTGCTGTGACTGCTTGTCGACGGGCTCTGAAGTGAAGATCATGTAGCTCTCATGGTGTTCTTGGTACTGGTTGCGGCCTCCACCCTCATTGTTGCCGTTGTTGTTGCTCTGGTAGTTGTTGTTGCCCCTGTTGTTGTTGCGGTTGTAGTTTTTGTTGTTGTTGCGGTAGCCCTCATTCTTGAAGTGACGGTTGGCTCCTAAAGCCACTTGGTTCACGTTTTCCCTTCTCGGAAACACTGGCGGCCGAGCTGCGGGTGCGCGAGCAGGCTGCACATTGGCATTTGCAGCTGGCAGAGGAGGAGGAGGAGGCAAGCCTTCATTCCTGATCAGATCCCACCACTCGCACTGTCGGGTAGTGTGGTTAGCAGGCCTTGAGGGGTGCTGAGTGTGAAAACTGCATGGGCCATCCTTCATGTCGTCAAAGACGAACTTCCTCGGCTGCTCGGAGTTGCCGCTACCCGACTGAGTAGCACGGAAAGGTTTCTTGTTGCCTTGGCCCTGGTTCTGCCCGTAGGCTCCAGCAGGTTTCTGCCTTTGGCTACCCCCAGCTCCAACAACCACTGCGTTCACCTCCTCAGGGTCGTACCGAACATCTATTCGGTCACCCCTGCGCTTGTTGCGGAACTCGTTGCGCTTGTTGCTGTTGAAGTTTCTTCTCGGCTCAGAGGAATCCATCAGAGGCTGGGTAGGATCTCCGAGTGCATACTGATCTGCAATCTTGATGGTCTCCGCCAGAGTGTTTGGCATCTCCCTCTGCAACCTTTGCCACAGCATACTGCCGTGTCTGCAACCCTGCGCAAACCAAGTAATGTCCTGGGCTTCATTCACTCCTTCACAGGTGTTCCGCAGTGTGCTCCACCGAGTAAGGTACTCTCGGTCCGTCTCGTCTTCTCGCTGCCTGCAAGCGGACAGCTGCTGCGGCCTATTCGGCCTCTTGTAGGTGCTGGTGAAGTTGCTGACGAAGGCATCCGAGAAATCCAGCCAGCAATTTATGCTGTGCTTGGGCAAGTTGTTGAGCCAAGTGCGAGCTGGACCCTCTAGCATCTGCGGGACGTACCGCACTGCCCATCTCCTGTTGCCGCCCGCGATGTGGACCGCGGTGACATAGTCGTTGAGCCAATCTTCCGGCTTGGTGCTGCCGTTGTGGCTCTTGGTGCCCCTTGCGAGCTGGAAGTTCTTCACGGACGGCTCGTTCATGATGCGCGGGCCAAAGCACTCGGGGCCAGGAGGACCCATGTTCTCCAGCCGCGCTGACAAGCTGATCCGGTCCAGCTGGTGCCTTGCGTCTCCAGGCGCCATCACGCGCTCTCCCACACGATCCAGGATGTCATAGCCAGCCATCTCCATGGCCGAGTAGCCGTCATCATATCTGTCCACCTGCACAGCTGCGGGCTGCTCCACCGGGTTGGCGGCTGGCGCCACCGCACGCGGCTGCTGCCTCTGCCGAGTAGGCTGAGCGACGGGATGCTGAGAAGGACCTGAGCGCTCTCCAGCTCGGGCCTGGCTTTGAGTTTTATGGGCTTGAAAGACTGCTCCTGCAGCGTTGTGTTTCTGACCAGACTGTCGCGGCACAGCGAGCTGTTTCGCGGCGACAGCCGGGTCGTACACCTGCATTTGCCTATCTTTGCCGGAATGCCCACTCCGGCTCTTCTCACGGCTAGGATGCGGAGATGAAGCATGATCGTTAGATCTGGCCACATGCGAGTGCACCACCTGAGAAGCACCAGCACCCCGGTTGGCTTTCCGGAACTCCTCGTTCTGCCTAGCCGCCTCTAGCACCAACTCGTTCAGCCTTTCCTGCTGCCTAACGCGCGCGTCTCCAACTAGTTGTGGCAACTCGGCAGCTACAGCCTCAGCAGCTCTAAGTGTCTTGGCGGGTGTGCTATATCTGGGTCGGGTGGAGGTGTTTGCGGTGGCGGACTGACTGGGAGCCTCTACAACAGTTGCCATCTCGGCACCTAGGTTGAGACGCGTAGCACCTACTTTGCTAGCTCTCCTAACAACTGGTGTGAAACCGTGAGCCTTGTTGTACTAAAGCTGATCTAAGCTAAGCTCTAGCCTGATCTTCTCCAACTCCGCCTGCTCAGCGAGCAGCTCCTGGCGCTGCCGGTCGAGCTGCGCCTTCATGGTCAGGAGCTCGAGGTCGGTGGGAGGCGGCATACCCGTCCACGCAGCAGACGCAGGGATCGTCGGAGTAGTGGAGAGAGGAAGGTTGCACTCCTTCTCGTAAGGCTTGTGCGTCTTCCCACCAGCACTAGAGCCAGCAAGATCCTCGACGACAGCCGCAGCGGTAGCAGCTGCACCCTTCCCGGCGTCCGCGGCCAGGCCAGCTACCATCACCTCCGCGACGTCCGCGGAGCGGCCCAGCGGCCTCCCGCGCGCGGCGATAACGGCAGGTGGATCCTCCGCGTCATGCACCAGCTCGGGGTACTCGCGGTCGATGACGGTGGCGACGTAGACGAGGTGCGCGCCGAAAGAAATCACCGTGCCGCCCTCCGGCATGGCCCTGCCGCCGAAATCACCGGCGTTGTCGATGACAAAGTCGAAGGAGCCGAATCTATGGACAAGGCCACAGACCACGCGCTCTCCGGTAGCAGAAATCGATCCCGTCCGAACGGAAACTCCAGCCAGCGCCGCTGGTTGCCCCACGGTGGGCGCCAACTGTCGTGGTGGTGTCACGGCAGATACCATAGGATGGCTAAAGATGTGGGGACGAAGGACGCTGGAGGCGCTCGGGGAGGGATCACGCGACGAGTAGACGCGTGAAGGATGAAACTAGCACTGCAAACAACACGATCTACCCAGGTTCAGGGCCCTCGTGAGGAGGTAAAACCCCTACTCCTGCCTTTCTTTCTGTATTCTGCTGTCTCACCGAGTAGCCACATTACAACGGTTCTTGCTACCGGGTAGCCACTCTTCTCTCTCCGGGTAGAACTAGGTCAAGAATCTCTATATATGATCAAGCACCAGCATCGTGCCTCGCGCAGGAGGCGGCGGGGCACCTTATATACTCGGTGCCCAGCCGGATACAGCCAAATACAAACAAGTGTCGACATTATGTGCACACCGTCCTTCTTCCGAGTTCCCGCTGACAGCTTTGGCTTCTAAGCTTGTCCTGATGCGGAAAGTCGTTGGGAAAAACCAAGTAACCAGTCTGTTATCACTGTGCGAACACAGAGTAGGTCCCCCCTATCCCGCGTCGCCCTGCTGACACACTGTCGCTGTCAGGCACGCCGTCCCCAGATGAACAGTGCTGTGAACAGTGCCAAGTACGGACCCGGGATACGCGGGATTCGGTGTCAGAACGGCTCCTTTGACTTCTGGCCCGAGTAGGTTCCCGCCATTTCTACTCGGTCCAGCTCTTCTGTTCGGAGGAACATAACTCTCTTGATTCATTCTTCTGGCTGTCTAGGTGTGAGACCGGGTAGCAGTCGACCGGGTAGCGAGTACCAGGTAGCCGTCTACTCGGCCAAACACCCCTTCTGATCTTGCCTTTAGCACTTGCCTCTACCCTACTCGGGGGTAACCCCCCGACACTAACCCGAGTACTCGGGGATGGTTGCCAGTGTTGCGCAGCAGCATCATGGCGCTACCCGGCTGGGTCCTCGCCCTAGGAACTAAAGGATTATTTGGATTTGGGACACTCTTTTGGCGGAGGAAAAAGTAGCGAGCCCATGTATGGATGGTTGGGTAGACACCTAAGAATGCTTCGCAGACAGCAGCGTGTGTGGGAAGCATCGCGATGGCGTTTGGGGGAAGATGGTGCGGCTGAAGGCCGAAATGACGGAGAAAATTGGAGAAGAACTTGGAAATTGGAAAGCCTAGGCCACGCTTGAAATGGGAGAGGAAAACTACATACTCACCGGCTTCCGGAGTCGGGACAAGCTCCTTGCCGGGAGGGCGACAAATCACACTGGGAGGGACGCGGCGGGTATTCACCAGCCACTGGCAGTCGTCAGCGGTGACGTATGACCCCTCCCAGCCGGCACGCGCCGGCACCGCCTCCTCCTCATGCTGCTCCGCGGCAGCATTCTCGAGTTCCATGGTGGCGCGGTCGCTGGCGGAGAAGCGGAAGTTCGTCGGGGTCGATGGCGCAGGCCGGAATCGGAGATGTGCAGGGTGCTCTCCTCTCTCTCTCTGGTCGCGAACTGGCGGTGCGCTGCGAGCTCGCGGAGGCGCTGCGGTTTGAGGTGGAGGCGAAGGCGAGGAGAAGAAGTGCGAGATGGGGAAAGTGCGAAGGAAAGAGAAGACTGGGGCAGCGCGGGGGTATTTATTCCTCCGCGGATTGCAGTTACTAGCTGGATTGATCGTGGCTGAGATCGTGCGGCCTGGGGATTAACTGCCCGTTAGAAACGCACACATCGCAATAAGCGCGCGTAACGGGCGCAGTTAATCCCACGACGTGGGTCGTGGGCTCTCGAGTACACGCTCGAAGTCACACAACGGGCCGTGGGCCCTAGGTGTAGTGACAGGCGAGTGGCACGTTGTAGCGCCAGAACCGAGGCATCGGGGGCGCAGATGCGTGACACGTGCCCTTCCTGGACACGAGAAGATGGATTCGCTCTGGATCGAGCGGGAGTTCGTTAAAATTTTTGCTAAGTGTAGAGTACTCGACAGAACTCTGCAGCGTGTGCTCTACTCGGCACCAAGAAGAATTCTCGAGTGACTACAGTTGGAGAAGTTCGAGTAAGAGGTATGGGTGTTCGGGTTGAGGAGCAACTCGGCCACACTTCTTCACGAAGGCAATTTGGTTTAAACTGGCAGGGCCCAGTAAACAAGTTCACTGGACTCTACCAGATTCGGGGACTAATGTCGGGGGGCTACCCCCGAGTAGGCATAAGGCAGGTGATAAAACAGAGATGAGAGTATTGTTTACCGGGTAGGTGTCTACCCGGGTATCTGGTACCCGGTAGACGCTACTCGGTGGTAAGTACTGAAGGCCAGGAGAAGATAATGAGGAAGATTATAATCATCCGAGTAGAGATCAGGTGGTCCGAGTAGATGGGCAACAATCCTACTCGGGCGCAAAGTCAATGGAGCCATTCTGACAAGATCCCGCAGCCGTACAAGCGTGCGGTTCAACTTACAAGGAACATGATTATCCGCGCTATGGCGTGGGTACAGTAGGGTAGTCGCCTGTCATGTTCTGTCACTGAGAAGGGGGACATGACGTGTCAGGGACCTACTCTGTGAGACTGACAGGGTGGACAAGTCCTGTCAGCCGGACGACGCGGCGACTTCCCGCAACGGCGTCAGCGGGAACACGGAGGCGTGCTCCGTGTCACAGTAGAGATGTCACTTCTTGTACTTTTAATCGCTGTTTAATCAACTGGGTACCAGTATATAAGGTGCCCAGCCCCCTCCTGCGTGAGGGACGTTGGCTTGGAGAGCATTTATTGCGACCCTTAGTGCTACGCACAGAGAGAGAACTAGAGATTGGCTACTCGGCAGAGAGCCGAAGTTGTACTGTGGCTACTCGATAAAACTATATACAGAGAGATAGGCAGGAGTAGGGGTGTTACCCCCACACGAGGGCCCTGAACCTGGGTAGCTTGTGTTGTTTGAAGTGGTACTGAGCGCGTCTACTCGACGTGCGATCCCTCCCCGAATACCTACAGCATCCATCGGCCCCAACAATTAGCCATCCCATGGCATCTGTCTTTACCACACCACGACAACAACGGCTTCACAAAATGTGTGCATTGAATCCAGACACATGGATTCGCTCATACACATGTACTCATCAACTAAGTCTTCCGCAACTCCATACGCAAACATCCTAATTGCTGTAGTGCATTTTTGATAAAAGGAGAAGCCAAGCTTACCACATGCATCCGGTTGGCACCTGAAAAAACATCATAGTCCATAACTCCAACTCGAAAGCTGTTGAACAGATCTCTTCTCATCTGGAAACGGCGCCGGAATAACATGTAATGTCATTAGTGCCATGTGTTAAGGGTTATGTTCTTCCCATCTAGTAGATGTTTAAAAGAATAAAATGACTACCTAATGTTTTCAAATCAACACTCAATATTCTTCCAATACTTGATCCACCAATATTTCATATTGCTAAAAAAGAAACTAAGATATTTAGTTACAAGTCTTAAAAATAGGAATTAACTCTATTTTTAGAGGTATAATGGAATTATAGAATACTCCAATATAACCAATAACCTTCACTCCACCATTTTCCTTAATATTGAACTCCTAATAATTTTACACTTCATAAACTCTCATCACAATTATTAATGAATTATTAGATGGTAGAGTTGGTTGTATTTGATACTCATTTTCAATTAGGTTCTTTTGTCTCGGTTCTATACCTTTCAACAAATTAGAGTAAAATGTGGTTGTTGTCTTTTGAAAGTTATTACTAATATGATACTGTATTATTGACTAAACCAAGTGAAACATACTTAAGGTTTAAACATATGACTCTAAAAGTTTGTACTAATTAAGTAAACCATTTCAAACTTCAAAACCCTAATGTTATTAACTCTTTAAGTGCACAAAGTCATCACCACAAGTAATGAAACAACCCTAAGTCACTTAAATTCATTTTAATCAAAATATCGTATCAAATGTAGTTTACACTTGTGAGCTGGGGTATTTTTAGGGTATTTCGTGATGCATCCCATTACTATGCATTATATCATCTTGTTGGTGTTTTGAGTAGTCCTTACTGGGACTACTTTGTTATTTTTCAGATTTCGTGATTCTCACGCAAATCCTTGAACCTCGAAGAACACGAAATGTTATCTCTACCTCATGCAAGTTCATCACTTGCTCATATCCCTTGGAATATTTGCTAAGAACTATTTTCCCTATTTTTATAATAATATGATTAATTGAATATCTACCCGTGTGGTGGTATTCTGCTATGGCTGGCAAATGGAACCACGGTAAGAGATGTTTGGTGGAGATGCAGGGTAAAGTATTACCTAGGACATAATAACTAATGTCGTCAGAGTTCTTTCTCCGTAAATAACGCGTTAACCATATGTATTGTATGGGGCGAGGAAACTATCTGTGATCTTCTTCTGTTCGGATGTGAACGGGCAGCAGACTACATGCACATGGGTGGTATACCTTAATGTCCATGGACTTTGGTGTCTAGGATGGTATGCAAGAGGAGTCTAGGTAGTTCTACCTTCCGGGGTAGAATATCAGGGGTAAACCTGCTATGCATGACATGGGTGGGCATTTGGGGTGGTGGAGAAGCACGGTGAATAGTTTGGATCACCGTCGGGCCCCATACCAAAGAAGGTGTGGATAGGAAAGTACGCTTGGTTGTGCAACATAGTCTTGATCTCTTATAGGTAAAGTAACACACTTCCAGAGAGCGTAAAAAATATGACATGTTACTTCCTGTTCCGGGAATGAGTTGCGACCACTACAAGAAAGGAACTCCATAAACTTCTAGCACGTGTGAAGTTTTGACGGGCATAGTTTTCAGTGTAAAAACAATCTCTTGAAATAAAGTTGTGACTCTTTACAGTCTAAAGATGTAGTTGGTGCATCAAACTACCCACCATACATCGTTACTCATTCGCTCCCTTTTGACCCCCTGCTTAGATCTGAGACTTTTAAGGGAAATGTCAGATAACCATCACGACGAGGAGGAGGTCTTCCACGTGAAGCCAAAGCTATCCGATGAAACTAGAAGGAGTCATATGCTATTTAGATATTGAAGCAACGACGTCAACATTGTCAGTGAAGGAGAGAAGTCCATTCCTGGACGTAGATGCTCAGAAGCAATAAATTAGAGCTATGATCACATCCATAGTGGATTAAGTTTAGAGTTAATTCTCCAGCTTAGAGATACAATTTGCATCTTCTGATGTTTTATTTGAACGAGATCTTCTTTAATATAGCAAAAGGTTTCTCTCGATTTTGTATTGAATGTAACTGTATCCTGTAGTTTTACTTGGACCTGCTATGTTCTGTTGTACCACTGTGAGGGATGTAATATTTACATATAAGTCCTTCTGCGAGCATTACGCCAAAGACTTGTGCACTGCAAATGCAGTGGTGTGCTAGGTCACCGCA
>JAPCYS010000916.1:0-20698 GCA_028641055.1 Alopecurus myosuroides | reverse complement strand
TCTGGTGACACAGCACACCACTACATGTGTAGTGCGCAAGTCGGTGACATAATACTCACAGAAGGACTTATCCGTGAATATTACATCTCTCAGAGTGGTACAACACAAACACAGCGGGGCCAAGTAAAGCTATAGGATAGAAACTTCATTACAAAATCTTGAGAATCTCTTTGATGAATCAAGAAGATCTCATGCAAATGAAACATCAGAAGAAGCAATTCAAAGTTCCAAGCTGGAGAATAACTCTATCTCCGAACCTACTCCACTATAGCTGATGTCAGCCCTAATCTATGGCTTGTAACAGCTAAGTCCGAGAATGTACTCCACCGGCAAATTGATAGATTCTCCTCCAGCGTTGTTTGACGATGCTTTACTGGCTAAGTAATATATCGCTCCACCTAACTTCAGAAGATAGCGATGGCTTCATGGTGATGTCTTCCATCAGGCTTCAACACTAAGCAAGGGGTCAAACGGGAATGAATGAGTAACGAGCGTTACTCAGCAAGTTCATGATATATAGTGGGTGGTTTGATGCACTAACTATAGATTTAGACTCAAAAGAGTCATAAGCTAATGCAAGGTTTTTGTAAATCTTTCTTCAAGAGGTTGCTTTTAATTCTGAAAACTATGCCCGCCAGATCTTCACAGGACTAGAACTTCATGGAGTTGCCTTTCGTGCGGCATTCGCAGCTCCTTCCCGGATTAGGGGGTAACATGCCACATCCTTTTACAGTCTACAGAGGTGAGTTACTTTACCCATGGACGACCAAGACCATGTTGCAGAACCAGGCTCGAGATCCTGCCCACGCCCACCCCTCACGATGGATATCTAGGCGCCCCTGGCAGACCATCATAGACCCCAGAGTCCGCGGGAATTAAGGGATCCCACCCATGTGCATGTAGTCTCGCAAGACCTACATCGTACGTCTCTGGCAGCCCGTTGACACGCGAATGAGAGAAGATCACATCTGACTTACTCCCCCCATAGAAGACCCATGGTTAACGCGGTATTTACGGTGCAAAAATCCTGACGACAGTTGTTGTTAATTCCTAGGTAATACTTTCCCGTGCAGATGGAACTTTCCTTTGACCTATTCATCTTACCATGGTCCCATCCGCCCACCAAACAGAACACTACCACTCGGGTAGTCATTCAATTAGTCATATTATTATAAAAATAGGATCATGCATTCTTTTGAGCATACATGGCAATACGATAGGGTTTTTGCAAATAGTTCGTTATGAAATACTGCAAAAGATATGAGCAAGTGATGAACTTGCCTGAGATTGAAGTAACCATAATAATCAACGTCTTCGGGGTTCGAGGGTCGCGTAGAGAAATCCCGACATCTGAAAGATAGCAAAGTAGTCTCGATAAGGACTACAAAAACACTGTCAAGGATGATACATGCATAGTAATGAGATGCATCGTGAAATACCCTGAAAAATACCCCAGCTTACGGGTGTAAGCAACGATCAATATGGTACTAAGATCACATAGGTTTTAGGTGAATTGTTTCATTACTTGTGGTGATGTTGTTATTAACTTCTTTTAGAGTTATATGTGTTTCACTTTTATTTAACAAACAATGGTTATCATGTTTAGGTAGAAGTGTTTATTACTTGATTAGGTATCAAGACAATATCACATGGAAAACAATTATTGAAAATATAACAAAACATGTTTGATTATATATTCCAAGAGTGTAGAGCTAATAGTAACGAGTTTAGTTGAAAATGATGAACTAGTCAGCTAACTCTATCATCACAATACTTTCTAATAACTTGTGATGATAGGTTTGGTAGATGTGAAAACATGAGGTTTTATTAATAAGGAAAATAATGTTGTGGCAGTTATTTCTGGTTATAATGGAGTATTATAGAATTCCATTATACCTTTAGAAATTTTTTTCTAAGTTGAACATTTTTTTTATGTTTGACATATTTTAATTGGAAATTCTTTTCTCTTTAATTTGATATACCATTTTATGCTTTCTTAAAATAACTGAATAAGTTATTAATTTATTAATTTTAAATGAACTATATGACTAGGCAAAACATTGCACACATGTAAACTTGATCAAATGACTATAAAAACATCATATAAGTTGCATTTGTCATTTGGAGCATTTTGGTGTATAACTTGTATTTTTTTGATTTTTGAATTATTTAGTATTTTTCTCAATTTTAAATAATTTATTTTAATTTAAGAAAATATTTGATTTTAACTTACCAAATATCTTTGAAAAGTTTATAAACAATTAGATTATATTTTTCTAAACATTTCCATATTTTTTTCATATTTTTCTGATAAACAGAATGCAAGATATTGATTTATCAAATTTTAATTATTTTTGTTTTTTTAAAATGACACGTGGGATCCACCTGTCATATTTAATTTCTAATTAAAAATAAAATAAAAAACGTGTATGACGTGATGATGATGTCATCACCGCATCACCCATGGAGGGGATTGCTACTGTTGGCTACAAATCCATCGATCTACCACGAATTCGGTGAAATGGGTTCCATTCGGTCGAGTGCATCATGGGGAGTGCATGGGTGGTGGTGGCGTGACCAAATGGTCATCGGAGCACTACCGGCGGCAATTTTGCGCGGCGACGGTGACAGCGGCTCGGTGGCAGTGAGGTACGAGGCATGAGAGAGCAAACCGAGGAAACGATGATGCTCACCGGAGCGAGGGGAGGACGATGTACTGGTCAAGGAGGCTCGATGAGGTGCAATTCGACGGCGGCGTTGATATCCGGCCAACGGCCGGAGATGAAGGAGATGGTCCAATTCGGTCGACTCCTAGCGTCCCGGGTCACGTGCATGCTTGAGGAGGGTACATGACGACCGCGAATCTAGTGGTGGTCCTGGAGAGGCCTCCCGTGGCCGCACACAGCAACGGTGAGCGGAGGCGGTGAAGCTAGGGTTTCAGTTCCTTTTTTCCTTCTCCCGGAAGAAAACAGAGAGGAAGGAGGGAATAGAGAGAGGAGTGAGAGATAGCTCGATGCATACGGCTCCCTGGGTTCTTATCTTCGCTGAATGGCGGCAGCAGGAGGTGGCAACGGCGAGGAGGACAACACGATCTTCTCCTCTTCCTTCTGGTAGACGAAGAACAAAGGAAAAGAACCTGCAAAATTTCGATAACCCCCTACAAGTTTCGGAATTTACAAAGAGGTCCTTCTGGTTAAGAAACTTAGAAGAAACCATTGTTTTCAGGACTTATTTTTAATCCTAAAAATTATTAAAAATCATTTTTATATTCCTTATCAAATTTGCATCCTCACCACATTTTGATTTGGTGAATTTGAGGAATATATGTATCTTCTCTTAGGGTGTTCAATTTTAAGTGATTTTATTGTTTTCACTCCAAATAATTTATTAAATGGCCTTAAAGTTTATTTTAGGCATGAATATCCCATTCAAACAACACACATATAGTTCACCAAGTGGTGTGTTATAATTGGATCATATTGTATACAATTCTTTATAGAAAATAATTTTGTATCACTACTAGGTAATGTTTCTATACACTGTGGTGAAAATAACCCAATAGGGAATTTTATCCCATATCAAACCAAATGCTGTTAGGTAATGAATGGATTTGTTTTCCTTTGTGTGTCTTTGTTATTTTCATCTTTGGATTTCTTATTAAGCATGGTGGACATTTTCTTATATTATGTGCAAGCCATGTTGCTGTTTTTAGCACTTGAGCAAGTGGAACATGAATGGCATTAGAATCTATTTGCTAGTTTTCCACATAGGTTCCAATATGGATATTATCCCATGTTTGTTTTAGAAGATGTAATCATCTACATGGTTATGTGCAGATGAATCTTTGTTGTTATCTGTTAGTCTTGTGTATGAAAAGGATCTGGAAACCAAGGTAGTTTGTTTGTTTCCTTTTACCTCACATAACCCAAGTCATTTAGATGCCATGGTTTGTTATTATTCCATATTAGATAATTGTTTTATTTAAGAGATTATTGTGTGTTCCTCATCTCTGATGAGCTTGACAAGGCATAGAGGTTATAGATTCTTTAACATTAACTAATGTTTCACTCAATAATTTCTTACTGAGACAGTGTTGCTCCTTGTTGACTTCTGTTGCTTGATATTCTTCTCTCTAGTTTCCACTTGTCTTCAGATGCTCCTTTTATCACTTTGCAAGTAATATCAGCTCTAGGATTCCATCTTCAACTATCTCACCCTTTGAGGTGAAAACAACCAATTACTCCAAGAAAATATTTTACTTAGATGATTATAAAATAATGTAGGTTTATTTTATGGCATCAAGTTTCCCTATGCATGTAAGAAGAATTTGTTAACAAGGTAGCTAGTCTTGCCTCCAAATTACTACTCATATACAATAGGCTGAGATGTACTAGGTTATTCAATCTTCTGTTTGTTTGTATATGACACTCAATTGTTTGAGTATACAAAAGTGATATGTTAACAAGGTAGCTAGTCTTGTTATCAAAATACTTCTATATAACACTAACATTGGAATATCACACTATTTCAAGAGAGTTAATAAGATCATATCAAGATATAGGAGTTTCCAAATACTCTTATGCTGGACTGGAATAGCACTTCTAGAGAAATTCTAAAGAATCTTCCTAAAGATCTTCTTGTGATAGTTCCTCCTTTTATTGTGGGTTGCTTCTCTTGCAAAATGTCTTTGAGAAGATTGGGAACAAGATACAATGTCTAGCCAAAATAAGAAGATCTAGATTAAGAGTTAGTTCATACTTTTATTATCCTTCTATATACTTCTTATTTTATTTCCCAAAAGATATGTACTTATTTCATATATGATTTTTTTAATTAGTTATCAATTCAATTCCTCTAATAGAGTTTACAACTTGTTGTTATTCATTACTTCTCCAGAAATACTTTAATTGTTGAATGTTGATTTGGATAGAGATGTGGAGTGTTTGTGAAATGAGGACTTAAGATGATAAGTTGATCATATGTTCCATTAATATGTTGAGCTTCCATATGCTCACTTGTATAAGATAAATGAGATAACTAGCATGAGAAGATTATTGAGGTTCAATGACTGATGTCATAGTTGTTAGTTATTTTCTTAGGTGTCATGATTTTACTTTATATTCTTCTATTTATTAACTTTGTCATTCATAATGTAGATATTGAAGTTTGGGAATATCATAAGTAATGATCAAGGTTTAACAGTAGGTTAAGAAGATTTATTTCTTCTTTTAGGTACTTCTTTTATGGTTGAGGAGATATGTACATATTCGATAAATATGTCAATACAATTATTAAGCCATTTCCCACTTGTGTTTTTTGAGTTAACACTTGTTTGTATCATTTGTGTTCTTATTTAACCTTTGTTATTTACTTGTGGAGGTGCACTTAGTAGTTATGAGATAATTGACCGAAACAGGCTTTCACCCCGCTATATTAATATAGCAACCACCCGGTACAACTTCGACGCCACTGCTGGGGCCAAACAACACACTCAAGCCCAAAAAAATAAAGAGAAAAGAAAAAGAAAACAGTGCCAACTTCGGCGGATCGACGAACGAAAATGACCCGCAACCGCTGCGCCCTCCGAGAATTTCCAACACACTCCTAGCGCTCTGAATTATCGCGTACCAAGCAACCTCCAAGAAGGAAAGACGACGACGCTACGGCCCGGACTAGTCCTAGGGTTTCCCCTGGTACGCTGCGGGAAGTGGAGAAGAGGTACATCCAACACCCTTCAAGAAGGAACAGCGACACACGCAAGCGTCACCGCGTCGGTGTCAAGATGACAGGGATTTCTCCCGACCCCCACAAAACCACATCGCCGGACAATCCGTAGCGTTCCACCAATCTTGCCGCCCACCAACACGCGCCACCTCGGTCTTGTAGTCATCAACATCGTCTCACCATGGAAAAAACGGAGAGGCCGGACCAAGAAGAGACCGCCGTTGCAGGGGGCGCAGGACGACAACCACGCGGGAGGGAACGACCTCCACCGCCAAAGGCGGTAGCCGACCGGACGCCACAAAAGGAGCATACCAGACCATTGAAGCCAGAGGGCGGCAACAGCACGACCACCTGGATGGCGTCCTCCATCACCATCGGCGGGTGCCAACCGGACGCGACAGTAGAGACACACCAGGCCTCTCCGGCCCAGCTGAGCCCTGGAAGGGCCCATAAAGTGTCCGCCGTCACGCTGCTGCACGTAGGCCAACGCCGTCGCTACCCTCAAAAGGCACCATAGGCCGGCCGGACCCATAAAGATCCGTGAAGCTCCGCCGCCGCGCTGCAGCAGGGGTGGTGTCGTTGCAGTCACCCATGTGACGGCCTGCTCGTACTCAGCCCGTAAGCAGCAAGGTCAACCCGACCCGCCCTGACCCAGATCGGGCCCAAAGGGCTTAGAACTGGGCAACCAGGGCCAGGCCGAGCTCGCCTCAGCCTGCATGGCCACCAACGGTGGCGCCGACGCCGTGCCCACCACCCGTGGTCGGAGCAGTCCTCCTACCTCGCCAAGCCGGACCTCCGCCGCCGAGGTGCACCGCCCGGAGTCGTGCCGCCCGCGCGAGGACGCCACCAGGAGGGGAGAGGAAGGGGCCGCTGCCACCGGCGCCGCCCGGGCCTAGCCCGGGGACGAACACCAGCGACGGCGGAGAGGGAGGTGAGGTGAGGTGGAGAGGCCCGGGACGGGGAGGTGGCGGCGCGCTCGGCCGCCCGCGCGGGGGCGGCAGGACGCGGGCCCGAGGAAGGGTTGGGTCACCTCGCGACGGAGGAAGGGGCCGGGGCCGCAATTCCAAATGCCAATCTCCTATGAGATAATTTATAAAGATGTTTTGTAGATTGATTGATAACTTAAGTAGTTCATGTTTTAGAGAGTCTAAAATATTTGTTGATGAGATTATTCCACCAAGCATTACTAACTTGTGGAAGTGTGATCATTAGTAATGAGATTTGGATACTCACCCCTCTTTGAGTTCTACATATCTAGTAAATTATCCCAAGTCACTTATAGACTTGTGGTTAAGGTTGTTGGGAGTTTGTGTTGGTCACAACCAATCATGGTTTTTGTTATTGGTGATTTGGTTTCTTGAGATACCTGTTATAAAGATCACTCCAAATGTACCCTTGACTAGATGAACTAGACCTATTTCATCATGTCAAGTGAAATTTTGGTCACTTTGATTCGTTTAAACTTTCGCGCCAAAATTTCCCGTACTTTGAGATGCATGCTTTGCAAATGCACATATTATATTTAGATCCTTATAACCTCCCAAACACTGGGATGTTATAGTATCTCCCCCTTAACAAGAACTTCGTCCCGAAGTTCAACCTCTCTCACGTAAAGATAGGTAGAGAGAACTTCTGCAGACCGTTGATTCTTCACAGCTCTTTTCTTGGGTTGACCTTGACATATGTAGCCTCTTGCCTTGATAGTTCACCTTCCATTATCTTGCATGTTGATCTAATACTATGCCAGTTGTTATGACAACTCTGTTTTGTTATAGGCTTTCCTAATGGTTTCACGAAGAACACGTGTTATTTCCACCACATAGTGGATACCAAGTTTCGTTCTCCGATGAATAGGTATGGTTTCCTACCTCTCACAACTTTCGGAAGAACATTTGGTATATCCACCGAGTGATGAATAACCATTAATATTCTTCCGGTACACTGGATACCGTCTATGGTTAGATTTCCATTTGGTTGAATCTAGTGGTCTCAAGAGAAATACTGCTCAAAGAAGCTTGTACAACATAGTGTAAATTGTTTTAAACACATCTATTTAATGAAAATATCTTCGAGTTTCCTGGAGTTTTATCTTTTTCCTACAAATGACTATAACCTATTCCATTGGTTACTTCCTATGGTCCTTCTACATATTTGGGTTTTGACTTCTACGGAACAACTCTATAATTTGATTTACCAAACTTCTACACATTTCCTTCTAGGATATGACTACTCATGTGATTTTCTTCGCATCACTTATGGTAGATCTCCGTGTGTTGATGAAGTATACCACCAATTCCAAACAATATATGGAATGTGGTCCATTCCCATCAGTTTCTTCATTGTCATCTTCCTTCTTGACTTTCTGGTCTTCTAGAGCTTTGCTGGTTACTTCCATCAGCTGATATTTCAGACCGCTCTCATACTAATCCTATACCCTCTAGACCAGTAACATCAAGATAGAACTCAATGTTGGCACATGCATTTGCACATCAAGTTCCAACTTCATGTACCGATCTAGTCAATCAAAGATCCAAATAAGATCAATAAATCCCAAATGCAGTTATCACTCATGCATCAAAAGCCCGTGCAATAAAAGTACTTAGAGTAAAACATCTCAAGTACCAAGGCTCTTAAATTCTATACAATACAAGTAGGTATATATTACCTTGTAATCCTATTCTACACAACCACTCTTTGCCCAGGTAATTACTCCAATTGCATGCCTTACTGCAAAGGAATAAACCAAAACAAAATAATCCTATAGTAGTTGTTGTCTAACTTGGTTCCACATAGGACTAAGTACCATGTCAATTGAATTAATTCATCTTGATTATGGTAAGCTTCTCATGGCATCTGTTGATCCTTCATGTTGTTGATCACACCTTAGGAGTATTAATGTAGCTTCCATCAATGCATATAGCTTCTCCTACTACTATACTATACTATAGTAGTTCAACTCTAGACTTGATAACTAAGGATATAGTATATACCCCATAATTACCAGAACTGAATGACTCTTAATGATTTTCATACATCCCTTCTAGATGCCTACTACACTCACTCTAGACCAGGTTCTACTCCATACTATTCATTCATAGAATGGGGTAATCATCACTTTGACTTAATCATCTCTGACTATGTGAGGACTCTTTTTCTAAATAAAACTCATACATACTAGACTTCTAACTATACATACCTAGGTACGTATAAAGAAAATAGATAAGTAGATTTACTCAAGTTGAGTAAGAATATTCTATACAAGTATGATCATATCATTCTCAGGTGAATGATCATCATAGTTGTAGGAAATGTGGTTTAGATAAGATGGCTTCCTATATTCTTTACCAACCTACAGATCTCCTAAAGGGTTTTAAACCTAAGGTCGCTTTCATATGATACCATATGTGGTGAACCAGCACACCACTGCATGTGTAGTGCGCAAGTCGGTGACATAATACTCACACAAGGACTTATCCGTGAATATTACATCTCTCAGAGTGGTACAACAGAAACACAGCGGGGCCAAGTAAAGCTATAGGATACAAACTCCATTACAAAATCTTGAGAATATCTTTGATGAATCAAGAAGATCTCATGCCAATGAAACATCAGAAGAAGCAATTCGAAGTTCCAAGCTGGAGAATAACTCTAGCTCAGAACCTACTCCACTATGGCTGATGTCAGCACTAATCTATGGCTTGTAACAGCTAAGTCCGAGAATGTAAACCACCGGCAACTTGATAGATTCTCCTCCACCAGCGTTGTTGATGACGATGATTTATTGGCTAAGTAATATATCGCTCCACCTAACTTCAGGAGATAGAGATGGCTTCATGGCGACGTCTTCCATCAGGCTTCAACACTAAACAAGGGGTCAAACGGGAACGAATGAGTAATGAGCGTTACTCAGCAAGTTCATGATATATAGTGGGTAGTTTGATGCACTAACTACAACTTTAGACATCAAGTCCAAGTCCTGCCGCCTGATCTACTAAGGATCAAGCGGCGCATCGCCAAGCTCACCTCTTTGGATCCGCCTCTAACCGGCATGGACACGGTTCTATGCTGGCTGACTAGGCGAATTCAGCCATTGGCCAACCATAGTGGCCGTCTCCTGTGCGAATACACGGGAGTCAAGGATCCGATGCGGACAACCACCAAAGATTGGCCCGCAAAGGAGCTTCGACGGTGCATCAACCAGTTGGTCGCATCACGCGACCAATACGAAGCGAGTCGGCCAATGTATACGGCCGACAATCCGGTTCCCAAGGTAATTTTTCAGTCATTTGGGTACAGTTTTATTTTTTCTCGGATTTTCTAGCTTCTGATTTTGATCTTGTTTGTCCGACAGTTCGCGGATCTTTCAGATTCGGACTTGGTCTCTGAGGCTGAGCTGGACGCGCTGCGCACCGCCGCTACAGGTGGGCGCAAGCGCAAGAAGATTATTTCCTCTGAGGAAATTATCGACCTTGACGGAATCCCCGTCGCCACTTCCAGGTTCTTTCATCTGGGTTCTTTTCCTTTCATGAGAACTTTTCATCCTTCTTCCGTGTTTTAACTTTTCCGGGTTTTTTGTTTTTTAGCCTACCTCCCTCCAGCCTAAAGCCGAAGAAGCTCAAGAAACACAAAGTTGTTTCCAGCCGAGGCAGCCAACCTTCTCCCGCCGTTGCCCCGGACACACCGTCCTCGATGGCGGAAGAGCACGCTGCAGCCCCCACGACCAGGCCGTCAGAGCCCAGCCAGCCCGTTGTGTCGGACACGGACACGAGGGAAAGGGCGGCTCCAGAGGTGGAGAAATTTTCTCGGACTTTCGACGAAGAAATTCCCACCTTTGACAAGGACTTCAAGATCATCAATGACGGCCTAAGCGCGGCCGGAACTGCTTTTGCGGAATACGCAAAGGAGTTCAAGGAAAACTTGGAGGGTTTGCACCGAATGAGCCAGGTATGTAACTCTAGCCCCCAAGCATTAAAGAAAATTTCATGCCTGTTTTGCTTTGATGCTTTTTATAACCATTCTTTTCCTTGCTATGTTGCAGCAAACCGCCGAAACCATAAACATGGAAGTTTTCAACAAACTCACCATCAAAAATAAGGAGGTTAGAAATCTCCTTTCTATTCTTGAGGAGAGAGAGGCGGAACTGGCATCGTCTCAGCTCGCTTTGTCGGAAACATCAGGTACACATTTTTCTTCTGAGGTTTGCGATTCAATTTTTTGTCTAAGTACTTATTCCGGAAATTTTCTAAACCCGGAATTTTCTTTGCTTTCCAGCTGCTTTGGCTAAGGCCAAGCAAATAGCTGAAGATGCCGGCAATGCCGAGATCTCTGAAAGGAGAATTTGGAGCTTCACAAGCATCTTGAAGGCTCAAAAGGATCTGGAGGCCAGCAACTTGGCCCTTGGAGTTGCCAACTCCAAGGCTTCTGAACAGGCGGAGGATAAATCCACCATTCAGGATTTAGAAAATGCTCTGAACCTTCGCCTGGAGGAAATCTCCGAGATCGACAAGCTTATCGGTAATTTTCCGTTACCTTTTATTTTTATTTTTCCATATCTTGTTTTTCTTCACTGTTTTTTGCCTAACACTTTTGATTGTTTTGTCGGAAAAAACAGGAGATATCCCAGATGGTACCCGGCTTGAAGGGATCCAAGCCTTTGGGAAGATGTGGACTTCGATCCGTGCTGCTGGAATGCAGCTGGTGAACAAGTTTCTTCCCGCAAGGACTGGGGAGTTCTCGGAGGTTGAAAAACTTCGGGAGCCATCATGGAGGTGGCGGAATCCAGGGATTCTATCCTGCGTTCCGCTGCACGGGGTGTGCGCGTATGGCACTCGGCCTTATGCGCATGCACTACCCCGGTGCTAAATCCTGGCGCGTGCGTCCGGTGTCCTCAAGGATACACGGACACTCAGCGAAATACCATCTTTGATGAAATCAAAGGCCACGCCACCCAGATTGCCTCCATGGTAAATATTTCCGTCAACTATCCAGAAGAGGAGATCCCTCCAATCCCCGAAGACGACAGCAGCGAGGAGGAATCAGATGCTTGAATGGCTACCTTTGACCTGGATAGCAAAAATAGACAATAGGAGCATTACTGTTCTTTCAATGTAATCTGCAATGTAATGCTTCTATTTGTATGAATGAAAAATTCCGCCTTTTGCAATTTTTAGGTATGAATTTTTTTGCAAGGTTTTTCGGATGTTACTATTCCTTTATCTTCTAAGTTCTCTGGCATATAAGTTTTAACTGTCCTTAGTGTTTGAAATGGCTCAAATAGCAATATGAATCGTCATGCCGAGTAACTGGGCGTACCCAATCAGTTTAAACTCGGAAACATGGACTATGCTAAAGGCATTTTTACTAACTAGTTCCAGTAACCCAACACATACGCAATCAGATAATGCTTAGAGAAACAAGGAATTTTTTGACCGAAACTTGGGCACGCAGGCAATTCAAGTTTCCTCTAGCCGTTAGCAGGCTGAAAAAACATTCAGTTTCTTAACGCCGAGTACGCAGGCACAATTCGGGTTAACATTGAGTATTTTGTAAGATCATTGGGAAATAGAGAAGGTGGAAACATGCTTTTACTATAAAGAACTTGTAAAAAACATGGATACCAGAAATCCAACAACTTTATTTCATGATCTCAAAAGATGTTTACATAGATATTGAACTAAGTATAGAAGAGACATAACTGCTATGTATTCCAAAGCTTTGCTATCCACTTGACTTTGTCGGATTTCTTCAACAACTTGTATAGTGTTAGGATTTGTCGCACCCGGACTTCTAGAGGATACTCACCGTACGAACTGAACAGTATTTTGGTTGGATTACGGGGCTTAACGGCTCCCGCGTCCCCTTACGGGTAGGCCAGCACTTATGTGCGACAACCAACCGTTACTGTTCACCGTCGATGTAAACTATCCCGTAGAAATCAGGATACTTCCATTGACGTACTTCAAACCATACACACATGGTACGTCAACGGCGTTGAACAACTGATATCACAACAGATCTCTACGACACAAAAGATTGAAATAACTTGCAAATGGCCCTCATTAGAGCAGAGATAGCAAATACAATCATTCAGAGGGCACCTGCCCCAACAATACATCATTACCATACAGCGGAAGCATTCAACATGTCTGAGTACAGACAAGAACCAAATAGGCCTAAGAGGCCGGAAACGAAAAGACGGAGCCCATCCACGAAGTCTCGGATCCTGCCCGGGTCCGCTATCTACTCGTCAGTCTCGTCATACTCCACGTAGTAGCCACCCATGTAGATCTTCGGAAACGTAGGTCTGCGGAAACCACAGCCCCAAAGGGGTCAGTACATAAACGTACTGGCAAGCAAGACTCACAGTTCACCAAAGTGTAACCCGTCAACACCAAGCACAGATGCTTTGGGTTCAACGGAAGGAAGGGGACATAAAAGATGCTGCAACTGGCTGCGCTAACCAACTACAGAGATTCTACCACTTCCGGCTAACAGAAAGGAGATAAGATCGAGTATTGTAACCAATGAAAGATAACTTCAAACAAACCCATCCTGGATCTCGCCCCTTATCCAAAGAAGCAATCCGAGGATAACTCACGCAGTTGTATTAAAAGTGAATCAAGTTATTATGGCATCAACCTATTACTAGTCAAGTTATTAATCATTGGGTGTAACATGTTTGATCATTATGTTTAAGTTGTCCTGAGTACTTGTTAGCCAGTACTTTCACCAAGTAATCCATAACCGCGGAAAACACGGCTTCTCGAGAAGATTATCCCTGCAGGGTTGCACCAATTTGGCCGTACACGCATGAATAACCCGCCAGATGGAAAGGCCCTTCCACCAAGCGGGGCACTCAACACAACTCAACTCTTCTTCGCATCAAGCCCAAAGCACCTTGGGCGCACGGCTAATCGAGCCCCGAAGAAAAGGGACCCTCATAGCACTCTAAGACCGTGTCCCCCTATATGCCGACTACGAAAGTTCCACCCGGGTACCAAGGGCTCGCAAGATCATGCATGCAGCAAATGGAAAACCCGAACTAAATGAGGCGATGTGGACGAGATGCGAATCGAGTCAAATTGAGGGGGGCGCCCATACTCGCTTCCCACATGCGGTTAGTGCGCTCATCATGGATCAGTAGACAAGACCCTTTTCCTATTAGGGTCGACACTAGCAGGCCTCAAAACCACAAAGGGCCTCCTGCCGGTGCCTTATCATCAAATTTATTATTAATAGTAACATTAGCATGATTGATTGATTAAACATCGAGCCCCCAGAACATAATGAAGTAGTAACAGAAAGTAACGGGTAACAGACTCGAGCAAAACAACCTAAGCATGCTAGTAAGACACTGGCTCAACCAAAGGGTGATAGGAGTGGAGGTGAGGCAATATCGGGGTTAAGGGATTCATGTGATGGGTTCGTAACAGAAACAACTACTACTAAGGCTAGTAGAAAAGAACAACGGAAAGTATCAGTAATCAATGTTGAAAGGAACACGATGGTTCATGTGAGTGATAACTTGCCTGCAAAACCCAGTAGCCTGGTACTGAGCTAGATCCTTAGAAGGGGTGTCGTAAGTATCGTCGGTCTCAACGTCGTCATGTATCCGAGAAGAAGCAAACAAGCAATGCAGAAAGATAAACAATCAATAACATGGCATAGGTGCACAAACATGGGATGATGCATGTCATGTTAATAGATGCATCAAAATAAACTACTTGACAAGATAACACAATTTAATTGGACCCATATGCAATTGGATTGCATATGGAAAAGATCCATTGAAATAAGTGGAAACAAATGATTTACAATTAATGATTATGTGAGAGTTGTTAGCATGATGCATGCATGATGATAACAACAAAATAACAACAATAGATGCAAGTGGAAAAGAAGTTTAGCAAGGTTTGGAAATCATTTATTAAGTTTGGAAAATTTGGTTACTTAAAGATGTCACACAAGCATTTGTTGTTTTCATCAAGTTTAATTGTTCAAAATAGATAACAAAGTTTATATTTGATAAGAACACACAATTTTAGGTGGATTGCATGTTTCACTTGTTGAAAAAGGATTTCAAATAAATTAATTAGGAATTAAACAAGTTAATCAAGAATTAAATTGGAATTAATTCAAGTGTGGATGTTAATTGAATTTTATTTGATCAAAACATTAAACCAAGTTCATATTTGAAAAGGTTATGCTTTGATGGTTTGAAAACATATTTTATATGTCCCAAAAGAATTTGTTTTGATCAAGTTATCAATTTAGCAGTATTAAATGAATTAAATAAGGTTTAAATTATTTAACCACTTTTAATTATTCAAAACATGAAACAAAATTTATATTGGGAAAGAGGGTTTAATTTTGCATGGAAAACATATTTCATTTGTGGAAATTGGATTTAAAATGAGCAAGTTATTATTTTGGCAATTTTAAATGCATTAAACAAGAAACAATTGTTTTCAGCAATTTAAATTATTCAAAACAGCAAAAAAAAATTATATTTGGAAAGTACATGAAAAGTTGATTGGAAAACATATTTGGTTTGTTGAATTTGGAATTTTTATGCCCAAGTTATGAATTTTGCAAGTTTAAGTGAATTTGACAAGTTTTCAAATATTGCACCAATTTAATATATTCAAAACAGTAAACAAATTTTATATTTGGATAGATCATTTAATTTGGTATTGAAAACATATAAAAAATGTTGGATTTGGAGTTAAAATGATTTTATTATGCAATTTACAAAATTGAGGTGCAATCTGCCATTTTTAGGGAACCAGGGACTAGAAAAATATTTTTGCAGGGCTAGAAATAATGTGTAAGGGCCTAGTTGTGATTCTCTGAAAGTTTTAGGTATCAAAACAATGCAAAAAAATGTTTTTGGGTTACTGTGGGAGGGGGGAATCGAACCCCTCCCCTCCTGCTGCGCCAAGGGGGGGTGGAACCAGTGGGACTGAACTGAACTTGTGATGGAAAGGGAACTCGGGGGGGGGGGGTATGTACTTCAGTTCGCTGCGTTTTTATGTTTCTGAATCTGAACGGAACGCTACTGAACAACGCACGGACAGAAAGATCGACGAGAGGCCGTCGAGGTTCTTGATCGCCGGAGTGGCGCCGTCCGCGGGTGCTGGCTGTGGCCTAGAGATAAGGAGGGAGGTGAGCGAGAGGGAAGAGGAGGCGAGGGGAGGGGACCGTACCTTGAGGGAACGGACAGGAGGAGGCTGCTCGATGCAGATACAGGGAAGTCCGGTGGCGGAAGAGGTGATGGCCGGCGGCGCTGGGAGCCCTCCCGGTCCAAGCCGAGGGGGGGAGAAGGGAGATGGGACCCTGGGGTTTCCATTCCCACCCTCGGGTGGACCTTTGGCTTCCATGATCGACGGCGAGGGTGGAAGGCGCTGCTGCTGTTGGTGGCGGTCAGTTTGGGAAAGATGCAGAGAATAAGAAATCAGAGGAAACAGGGGAGGAAGAAGAAGGAGGGAACGGCGGCGGAGGCAGGAGGGAGAGAAAGGAGAAGGGTAGAGGGGAGCCTAGGGTTCGAGCTTGATATAAAGGAAGGGGAAGGTGCGGATGGCCGTTGCTGCTGCCCTTTGCTACGTGGACATGCCGGATGTGCGTCCGTACTGAGGAAGAAGACGAGTATCGAAGGGGTACGGGCCCTGGGGGAGTGGATGGTGGGCTGGGCCTAGGTTAGCTGCTGCTCCTCTCCTCTCTTTGTTATTTCTGTTTTTTTTTTTTTTTGCTAAAACCCAAATGGAAGAAAAAGATGGGGTTATGAGTTGCTAAAATTTTTGGGAAATTTCAGGTGCATTTGTTAGTCCAATATCTACCCTTGACAACTTAAGTTTTTTTGAAAAATTCAAACTATTTGCTGTTTTGTCAAATTGGTTGGAACTTAAATAATTTGCAACTTAATTGATTAATTATTGGAAAACATCAAATTTAATAGGGTAACCCTATTATTAACTTGGGTTAACTTAGTGGAATGGTTTGGTAGTTTTCATGAATTGGAAATTTTGGGTGCTGTTTGAAAAACACTTGGTTGAATTAGAATATTTGCAAATTAATGGGTTAATGATTGAAAACAACAAGTTTAATAGGGTGAGCCCTATTATTAAAATGATTAGAATAGTTTGTTAGCTTTCATGAGTTGGAATTTGGTGTTGTTTGAACTTGAGTTTTGAGTTTGAAAGCAAATTGGGAATTATTAAATTGAAATGAAAGCACCATTTTATTTGTTGATCAACATGGGATAAAATGAGAACAATTGGTTGTTTTTATTTGTGATTTTTATTCCAAAAGTTGTAACAGAACAAGTATGAAAACAAAGCAGTTGAATTTGTTTGATTTTCATTGTGAAAACAAAGAATAACAGATGCAAAACAAAAGGAACAAATGCAACAACATGATGACATGATGCAATACCTTAATAAACATGAAACAAACATTCTAATTGGTAGGTTTTCATACTTGGGCTGTTACAGGATTTTAGCCCCCAGCCGACTAATAAATCTGCTAACGGCAGCTGCGGAACCCGTCAATCTTTGGACATCTTTGACGCAGGTAGGTTTTGTGATGTTCAAGATTGCCTTGATCTTTTCTGGGTTAACTTCTATTCCTCTGTGAGAAACGATGAAACCCAGAAGTTTTCCTGAGGGAACCACGAATACGCACTTAGATGGATTCAACTTCATCTTGTAGGTGCGTAAGTTTTCGAAAGTTTCTCGCAAATCCTCAAGGAGTGTATCTTTTTCCTTGGTTACGACAGCAATATCGTCCACATAAACATGGACATTTTTTCCAATCTGACTATGCAAACAACGTTGCATGCAGCGCTGGTAGATTGCACCTGCGTTCTTCAGGCCAAACGGCATGGTTACGTAATAATACGTCCCGTATGGGGTTATGAAAGAAGTCTTAATTTGATCTTCCTTTTTCATGCGTATTTGGTGGTACCCAGAGTATGCATCCAAAAAGCACAAAAGCTCAGAGCCTGCTGTGGCGTCTATTATTTGATCGATTCGCGGTAATGCGAACCTATCTTTCGGACACAATTTGTTCAAGCCTGTGTAATCTATACACATTAAAGCAGTAGTGTCTTTCTTCGGTACTAATACCGGATTTGCGGACCAGTCAGTATGGATCACTTCCTTGATGAAATCCGCTGCTAAAAGCCGGATAATTTCCTTGCCAATAGCCTTCCGTCTTCTTCCGTCAAATCGACGGAGACCTTGTTTGAAGGGTTTTGATCCAGGAATAACCTTAAGTTGGTGCTCAGCAAGTTCCCTGGGTACACCTGGCATGTCAGCTGGACACCAGGCAAAAATATCCCAGTTCTCACGGAGGAACTTGATGAGCTCGCCTTCCTATTTGTTAGTCATCCCAGTCCCTACGACGACAAATTTTGTCGGATCTTTGGGATCTAGGATTACCTGTCTTGTATTCTCGGATGCCTTGAAGCTGTCTGTTGGCTTCCGAGTTTCTTTTCTTGCCGGCATTTCTGACGGCGATACCTCCTTGGCTAATTCCTTCAGTTCTTCCTTTGCTATAACTCTCTGAGCGCAAAGGGCGTTTCGTTTCTCCAACTCATTTGCCAGCTTGAAATCACCAGCTATAGTGATTACTCCTCCTTTGGGTCCTGGCATCTTCAGCTTGTTATAAATATAACAGGATCTTGCCATGAATTTGGCGAAAGCTGGACGTCCGAGTATTGCGTGATACACGCTTTCGAACGGCACTACTTCGAAGGATACTTTTTCCTGCCAGAAGTGATCTTTATCTCCGAAGGTGACATCTAGGGAAATTTCTCCTAGGGATCGTGCTTGCCTGCCAGGGACGATACCATGGAAGCGTATGTTGTTGTAGTTGAGCTGAGACTCGGAAATCTTCAGGTGCTTCAGTGTATCCAGGTACATTATGTTAATGCTGGATCCTCCATCCATCAGCACTCTTCTTAGCCTAGTATTTTGAACAATAGGACTTACAACAAGAGCTTGTGTGCCGGGTTCAGGGATATTTCCAGGATGATCAGACTGATCCCAGATTATCGGTGTGTTGGAGTACTTCAAGAATTTCGGGGTTGCCGGAACAACCGCGTTTATTTCTCGAAGTGTTCTTTTTGCCACCTTTGCTGACGGGGTTGCTAAGAAAGTTAGCATTGCTTCTCCATCAACTCTCGGAAACTTGGGTTCCTTTACGCTGTTGTTCCTGGATTTTTTCGTCAGTGTCCGATTCACTGTCTTCTTTGTCAGCTTCTGGCTTTTGTTTGGCGGGTTTCCTTTTGGAACCCTTCCCTTTATTTCCGGACCCTGCACTGCCTTTCATGTGCTTATTCAGCCGGCATTGCGTTTGTATGGGTGGGTTTCCCAAATTGCGAGTGGTGAACGCAAGGTTCCGACTTAATCCTTTCCCACTCCTCTGGAGTGTTGATTGGATCTGGGTTGCATCCTTTCCACTTATTTCCCTTTTCTCCTCCAAAGGCTATGTTCACCTCTTTGGGCTTCGTCGTTGTTTCTGGAGTGGTTTTTTTGTCAGAACGAGGGGTTTTCTTGGCGAGTATCAATGATTCAATATTGCCTCCTCTTGCTCTGATGTCATCCTCGGCTGCGGCATGCTCATTGGCGGTTGTAAGCATGGATCCGAGATCCTTGTGCTTTTTGGAACCAACCATGAACGGTACAAGTCCGGGTTTTAGGCCATTGACGAAACCATGCATTGCTTGTACGTCAGTTACTCCAGAGCAACTATTCTTCATTGCTGTCCATCTGGAGATGAAATCCACGTATGGTTCATCCTCAAATTGCGTGCAACGGTTTAGCTGGTTGATGCTATTCGGGCGTTTGTATGTTCCCCGAAATGCTGAGTAAATACTCTAGCCATATCGTCCCAGCTGTCGACTGTTCGTGACGGTAATCCATTGATCCAATCTCTGGCTCCGTCCAGCAGCATTAGGGGAAGAAACTTGACAGCCTCCAAGTCTGTCCCATTGTTGATCTAGACGGCTGTATAGTAATCCGAGAGCCAGGTATCCGGGTTTGTGCTGCCGGTGTATTTCTGGTACGTTGGACCGACCTTGGCAAAGCCAGAATGCAGCGTTATTCTTCGGATCCTGTGGTAAAACATTTAGGACCAAAGTATAGATCATCTTTTTCTGCTCTGTCAATGTGTGCAGAATATCTTCCGGCTGAATGGACAGAAGGGGATCTGCTCCTTTCTCTTCCATTGTTGCGCGAACGCGCTTTTCCGGGATTGTTTCTATCTCTTCCGTGATCACGCCCTTTTGGATTAGGCGTAGTTCTACTCCTGTGCCTTTCTTTGTCCTTAGGCGGTGTCCGGGATCTCTCACGCCTGTGAGGTATATCGTATCTTCCAGCTTTCTCAGCTGGGTTTCTCGGAGGTGGCATTATTTTGCCGTCTTTCCGGTGTTTGTCTTCCCGATCATGGGGTTTATACCCATCTTTCGGGAGATGGGATCCGGTCCTAGACGCTGCATCCCGGTTGTCGGGGTTTTTCTTGTCTTTTCTCGGATCCTCTTTTTTATCTTTTGAGTTGTCTGAATCCCCAGGTTCTTCCGGTCCAGGTGCTCCAGCAGCGCAAGTAGCTGTCTTGCATAGGGCGGAGTTATCGTGCAGCCTCCCTGATCGCTCTTGGGCGCGCTGTTGTTGTTGCAATGCTTTCCTAGGAAAGCATACACCCCTTGGAGTTTTTCTCCATTGGAATACAGATCGTTGTTAAGAATCGCGAACGCTGCTTCCGCGTTTTCTGCTGCGGTCTTGTATATTGGTTCGCCCTTGGCATCTTTGCCGTTTACCTGCTTTTGCCAAGACGGGTTATGGAACCTTTCTTTTGGTGCAGTTCTTCCGGTCTTGCGATTCCGGGTAACCTAGTAGGTTTTAACGCGGATCTATTCTTTCTCTCGTACTCCTCTATTTCTTCCTTCATGATCTTGATGTCATTATGGGTTTGTTGG
>JAPCYS010002211.1:0-20734 GCA_028641055.1 Alopecurus myosuroides | reverse complement strand
AAGCCTTTCTCGCCGGCGTTGCCGGAGGGATATGGCGAGGGGATAGCTCCGGCCGTAGTTTTAGGATTAGGATAGTTTGTTTCCTTCGCTTGTGGCCCCTAGTGGCGTTTAGGAGTAGTTTCTTGGCCGTCGGCGGCCATGGCCAAGATCCCCTTTTGCTCTTTCTCCTGGCGGCGGCGTTGGAGTGGCGTCCGGCGGCGTGCGAGGTGGAAGGGGAGAAGGGCATCTCCATAAATAAGGCCTGCGCTGGCAGCTACACCGGCGTCGTTGCGGGATCCTCGTCGACGTGGTGGTGCTCTGCACATCTCTTTGCTCATCGGAAGAGGAAGGGGATGGTGGGAGGCTACCGCTGCCTAATAAATTCCGCCCCCCGGATCTTCACTCATCGGCATCTTCTCTGCTCACCCTTCCCGGCCCGTGGCAGGCGCTGTGGATTTGGTGAGTTGATTTCTTTGAACCGATCTGTGCAGGTCTTCGTCGACTCCAATCCTCTATGCTCTGTTCTTCTTTTTCGCTCTATGATTGCCGTGGTGGTGGGAAAGAACGGAAAGGAGGAAGGTGCTGCTGCGGATTGGAAGCGGCTTTGGAGTTTTAGGACCAATCTTTGGAGCATCTCATCAGCGAACAAGAATGTTCTGCTGACATCTATGGCGAAGAAGGCGCCTGCAAAGCCGTTGAAGATTTACGGCAAGAGATCAACCTCCGGTGGGAGGCCCTCCAAGAACTGTGCTTCTGAGATTATCACCAGGGCAGGGGCAAGTGGCTTCGTCCCCGTCGCTGCCCATGGTTGCAGAGCCCGGTTCTCTGTGCTCCGCGTTGGGGAAGAGGAAGGACCTGATCGAATTTTAATTTTCTTTTCGAGGTCTTCCTTGCTAATATCGGGGACCTATGTGTATTTCTATTTTTCTTATGGGGTCGCCTGTGATTCCCAGTTCTCTCCAGCGATGTAATTCTAGCAGGTTCTAGTCCCTACGGGGACGCTCCACTGTTCAAAAAAAAAGAAGACTATATCCGCATGCATGGCTAGCCTAACTAATCCACGTGCACGTGGGACCCTGAGATCAAAGCCTATATTCGCCACTAGCGCTGGTAATCAATGATGTCACGTGCGTGACCAACTGTACCAGTATACACTCATGCAGTATCGAGCAGCACAACGCGCATGCATGCAGATTCCCGTGTGAAGCCCACGAACTGACGCAGGTCGGCTACTTTTTTAGTCCCACCTCGGAAGTTCACCGAACTGGACATCAGCTTAAACTAGACGGAATAGCGCGCTTTGCCGCGCCGTCTGTCTTTCGTTTCTACATGACGTGGCTAATGAAACGATTGTATCGGTGTTTAGTTCTGGGTGCAACCTGTTGACAGTGACATAGTGTGCATGATGAGTTTGTGCCGGATACCATCTAAGAATAGCATTGGCATGTTGTTTGGATTTTCTTTTGAGAAAATGTTGACATCTTTTGCATGTGCTTTTGTCAGCATGTTGAACGTTGTGCCACCAAGAAACAAACACACAAAAAAGGCTACCCCTGTTGCACTTCTCTCTCTGGATTAACCGTCCACGTGGTAAAAAGCGAGTCAATGAGTTTCGCTTGAGAAAACAAAACATTATAAACCAACAACGCTACTGTTTTTAATCTGGACAGAAATACATGAGCTTAGACGTCTCCAGATCCTTGCCTCTCTCTCATATTCTCTGATGTACCTATGAACCCTTGCAAGGTCGATCTCCTGCCCGAAAAGTCAGATTTCAACGCGGCATTGCCAGGCCTCCAACTCCTGGAGACAACAGATTAGTTTAGATATATAGACTGATAGAGCTATTGCACTAGTAGAAAACAGGGCATTGAGCCAAGCCCAATGGAACCGGATGTGATACAAACCGGTTCAGAAGGGTCTGTTCCTGGGCCCCACCCACGCAGCAAAATGGCCGCAAGGCCTTTAGGACCGGTTTGTAACACAAACCGGTCCTAAAGGCCTTGCGGGCTATTTGCTGCATGGAGGGGGGCCCATGGGCAGACCCTTTAGAACCGGGTTGTATCACAAACCGGTTCTACAGGATTTCTCATTTTTTGCAGGCGTTGCGGGTCCCGCTGTCATATCCTTTAGAACCGGTTTGTAACACAAACCGGTCCTAAAGCCCTCCCCTAAACCCTACATACCACCCCGAGCTCAGCTCATATTTTCCAGCTCGAGCTCAACTCCATTTTTGCTCTCTCCTTCCTCTTGTGAGGTCTAATCCATCCCCATTTTCTCCCATTTGTCAAGATTGTTGGTACCCATCGGTTCTACGGTTAGCATCAACGTTCCCTCTTCCGGCATTGCAGGTTTTGCTCGTTTTCTTGCTCATTTCATTTTTGTTGTGCTAGCTAGGTGTTTGATGAAATGCCTAGCTAAGCTAGAATTTGTTATTCATTTTGTTATGTATACAAATTGATGCAATTTGAGCTCAAACTTAATTATGATTTGTGCTTTTTTTAGTGTCGCGCGCCTAGTCCCCTTCCTCACTACCGTCAATCGCCCCATCACCAACACAACCTTGGTGAGCCTATTGTTTTTATTTACCAAAACAAATTTTAATTTGTATGATTTACGTATTTACTTGTATATAATTTTCTAGAGCCATGGTTTTGATATCCGTCCCCGTTGGCCCTCGTCCAGTCTATGATTCGGATGTGGTATATTTTTTTTTTCACTACATATTTTCATTTCCTAATTATACGACAATTACTTACGCCGACCAACTTGACATAGATATTTTTATATAGGAGGTAGTGGAACCGGAAATGCCAATCGACCCTATTGTTGAGAAGTTATACTTAGTTGAACAAGAAAATATTGGCTTGAAAGAAAGATTGAAAAAAACTGAAGAAAGGTTGGAAAAAACTGAAAGAGAGAAGATGACCTTGGAAAAGGTTCTTGCCGGTGTCGTCGATAGTCACAAGAGCGAGATGGACGCAATGCGGCTGAAGATTAGAAAGATTAGGAAATATGCAATTAGTAAAGAGGCTTGGTATCATTATGTCGTCGGGTCAATTGTTACCTTTGTTGCGATTTTGATCGCATTTGTTGTTGTTTCTAAATGCATTAATTAGAGAGAGTTTTTATGGATGGTTTCAGTGTGTATGTTTCTGAGAACTATATATGTATGGTCACTATATGCTAGTTTGGTATTAACGTGTGATGAACTTTTTGTATTAATTAATTAATTTAGTCATGATGATTTAGCATAATGGTTGTTGATAAATTTATATAATGCAGATGAACCGGCAATGGATGTACAGTGATCGACGTCGTCCCGAATTCCTTAATGGCATGCATAGTTTTCTCAATGTGGCTGAGAAAAACAGGCAGAATGGATTTATTTTTTGTCCATGTAAAAAATGCCAGAATAGGAGGAATTTCCCTAGCTCAAGAACCATACACACCCACCTGTTGCAAGAAGGCTTCATGCCCAGTTATTTTTGTTGGACCAAGCACGGAGAAAGAGGGGTTATAATGGAAGACAATGAAGAAGAAGAGGATAATGATAAGTATCCTATGTTCGATGAACACGGTGATACTGAAATGGGGGAAGATGAGCCTGAACTTGAGGACATTGTTGATGAGTCTGATGATGATCTTCGTCAGGTCATTCGTGAAGAACAGATAAACTGCGCAAGTGAAAACGAGAGGTTGAAGTTGAAGCGCATGTTAGAAGACCACAAAAAATTGTTGTACCCAACTTGCGAAGATGGCCAGAAAAAACTGGGCACCACCCTTGAATTGCTGCAATGGAAGGCAGAGAATGGATTATCTGACAAGGGATTTGAAAACCTGCTGAAAATAATGAAGAAGATGCTTCCAAGAAATAACGTGCTGCCCTGCAGTACATACGAAGCAAAGAAGGTTGTCTGCCCTCTAGGATTGGAAGTGCATAAGATACATGCATGCATCAATGACTGCATCCTCTACCGCGGCCAGCACGAGAATTTAAATGCCTGCTCGGTATGCGGTGCATTTCGGTATAAGATCAGGCGAGATGACCCTGGTGATGTTGAGGGCGACGATCGCCCCAGGAAGAGGGTTCCTGCCAAGGTGATGTGGCATGCTCCTATAATACCACGGTTGAAACGTTTGTTCCGAAACAAAGAGCATGCCAAGTTGTTGCGATGGCACAAAGAAGACCGTAAGGAAGACGATATGCTGAGACACCCCGCTGATGGGTCGCAGTGGAGAAACATCGACGATAAGTACGAGGACTTTGCACGTGACGCAAGAAACTTAAGGTTTGGTCTGAGTACAGATGGCCTGAATCCATTTGGGGAGCAGAGTAGCAGTCATAGCACCTGGCCCGTGACTCTATGTATCTATAACCTTCCTCCTTGGTTATGCATGAAGCGTAAGTTCATTATGATGCCAGTGCTTATCCCAGGCCCGTCGCAACCCGGCAACAACATTGATGTGTACCTGAGGCCACTGGTTGATGAACTTTTAGAGTTGTGGGCTGACGAAGGTGTACGTGTGTGGGACGAGTACAAACAAGAGGAATTTGACCTACGAGGGTTGCTGTTTGTTACCATCAATGATTGGCCCGCTCTTAGTAACATCTCAGGACAGTCAAACAAGGGATACAGCGCATGCACACACTGTTTAGGCGAGACAGAAAGTATACATATAGGCAAGAATGTGTACCCGGGGCATCGTCGATTTCTTCCAGACAGGCATCCCGTAAGAAAGAAAGGAAAGCATTTCAAAGGCGAGGCAGATACACGGAGGAAGCCAACCCTCCCTAAAGGTACTATATATGACATGGTCAAAGATATAAAAGTAATCTTTGGAAAGGGTCCTGGCGCACAATCTGTTCCAAATGACGCTGACAACCACGTAGCCATGTGGAAGAAGAAATCTATATTCTGGGAACTACCCTATTGGAAATTCCTAGAGGTTCGCTCTGCGATCGACGTGATGCACGTGACGAAAAATATTTGCGTGAACCTGCTAAACTTATTGGGCGTGTATGGGAAGAAGTCGAGAGATACACCAAAAGCACGGCTGCACCACCAACGTATGCACGAACGAGACGACCTGATGAATCCAGAGAATTTCAAAGGTCCTGCCAGCTACGCTCTTACCAAGGAAGAGAAGGAGATCTTTTTCCAAGTCCTGAGTAGTATCAAGGTCCCGTCTGGCTACTCGTCGAACATAAAAGGATTACTAAACCTGGAAGAGAAAAAGTTCCAAAACCTTAAGTCTCATGACTGCCACGTGATCATGACCCAGTTACTTCCGATTGCATTGAGGGGGCTTCTGCCAGAAAACGTGCGAGTACCCATTGTGAAGCTATGTGCATTCCTCAATGCAATTTCTCAGAAGGCAATCGATCCAGCAACTCTACCAAGTTTACAGAAGGACGTGGTCCAATGTCTTGTCAGCTTCGAGTTGGTGTTCCCACCAACCTTTTTCAATATTATGACGCACCTCATAGTTCACCTAGTCCAAGAGATTTCCGTTCTCGGTCCTGTATTCTTACACAATATGTTCCCCTTTGAGAGGTTCATGGGAGTCTTGAAGAATTATGTTAGAAACCGTGCTAGACCAGAAGGAAGCATGGTCAAGGGCTATGGAACAGAGGAGGTCATTGAGTTTTGTGTTGACTTTATTCCTGACCTGAACCCGATCGGGGTTCCTCAGTCGCGCCATGAGGGGAGACTGCGTGGAAAATGCACACTAGGAAAGAAATCAACAACATGTATGGACGAGCAATCTTTCAGTCAAGCACACTACACAGTTCTAGTTAATTCCAGGTTGGCGGCTCCATATATCCAGGAACACACGGATATTTTACGCTCGGAATATCCGGAGCAACCTGAAGATTTCATTGCTAAAGAACACGCGAAGACTTTCGGAGGTTGGTTGCAAAGACGTCTGATTAATGACAACATTGTTGAAGATGAGCTATACTTGTTGGCCAAGCAACCATCTTCGACTGTATTGACCTTTAAAGGGTACGAGATAAATGGTAACATATTTTACACGGCAGAACAAGATAAAAAGAGCACCAACCAAAACAGTGGCGTCCGGTTTGATGCAAAAGACGACAACGGGCAAAGGGTCACATACTATGGTTACATAGAGCAGATATGGGAACTTGACTACGGACCTTCCTTTAAGGTCCCTTTGTTCTGGTGCAAATGGTTCAACCTGTCAGGCGTGAAGGTAGACCCGAAGTACGGAATGACAACAGTGGATCAGAAGAATCTTGGGTACGGCAATGATCAATTCGTCCTAGCCAATGATGTGGCTCAGGTTTTCTATGTGAAGGACATGTCTAGCAGACCGAGAAAAACAAAAGATAAGGAAACGAATACATCAGACGATGAGCCAAGGCGCCACATAGTTCTTTCAGGGAAAAGAAACATCGTGGGAGTCGAGGACAAGACAGACATGTCAGAAGATTACATTAAATTTGATGAAATTCCTCCCTTCAAAGTCAAAGATGATCCTAGCATTCAGTTAAATGATGAAGATGTTCCATGGTTACGGCGCAATCTGAAGAAAGGCAAGAAGAAAAATAGAAACGGATCGTCCCTTTAATAAAGGCAAGAAGAAAAATAGAAACGGATCGTCCCTTTAGTACCGGTTGGGGACACCAACCGGGACTAAATGGGTTAGGGTTTCGTTTGGACCAATCAGATAGAATCACACGGATCGTGTGTTTGTTTCAACCGCTTGTGAGTCGTTGGATCCGGGTGTGTTTCTTTCCAGCTGTTGTGAGCCGTTCGATCAGGGCTACGGTGTGTTTCTTTCGAGCTGTTGTGAGCCGTTGGATGAGATGTTTCTTAACCGTTGGATCAAAACCCTAGCTCAACACTTTGTGAGCCAGAGGACCCTATATATAGCCCAGCTTCATACACCGTTCAGTTCATCTCTCCCAAATACAAAACATCCGGATTCGCCAGCATACGCCCCGCGGTGCATTTGGTATGCATATATGCACTCAGTAGCCACTGCGGGGTTGTATACTGGCGATACCGTTTGTTTTGTTCTAGACCCTCCTTTAAGGTTTGATACATCATATACTCAGTTCATCGAGCAAATACAAAACATCCGGATTCGCCATCATACGTCCGACCGTGCATTTGGTATGCATATATGCACCCAGTAGCCACGGTCGGGCTGTATGATGGTGATACCGTCTGTTTTGTTCCACACCCCCCTTAAGGTTTGATACATCATATACTCAGTTCATCGAGCAAATACAAAACATCCGGATTCGCCGTCATACGTCCAGCCGTGCATTTGGTATGCATATATGCACCCAGTAGCTAGCCACGGTTGGGCTGTATGACGGCGATACCGTTTGTTTTGTTCTACACCACCCTTTAAGGTTTGATACATCATATATTCAGTTCATCGAGCAAATACAAAACATCCGGATTCGCCATCATACGTCCAGCCGTGCATTTGGTATGCATATATGTACCCAGTAGCCATTTGGCCCTCATTACCCACCCTAACTTACCACAGGCGCATAGAATACAATATGCGCCTGGGGTAACATTAGTACAGGCGCATAGACAAAATATGCGCCTGGGCTAAGATCTATACCACAGGCGCATAGTGTATAATGTGCGCCTGGGGTAAGTGATCAGATTACATTAAATTTGATGAAATTCCTCCCTTCAAAGTCAAAGATGATCCTAGCATTCAGTTAAATGATGAAGATGTTCCATGGTTACGGCGCAATCAGAAGAAAGACAAGAAGAAAAATAGAAACGGATCGTCCCTTTAGTACCGGTTGGGGACACCAACCGGGACTAAATGGGTTAGGGTTTCGTTTGGACCAATCAGATAGAATTACACGGATCGTGTGTTTGTTTCAACCGCTTGTGAGTCGTTGGATCCGGGGTGTGTTTCTTTCCAGCTGTTGTGAGCCGTTCGATCAGGGCTACGGTGTGTTTCTTTCGAACTGTTGTGAGCCGTTGGATGAGATGTTTCTTAACCGTTGGATCAAAACCCTAGCTCAACACTTTGTGAGCCAGAGGACCCTATATATGCACCCGCGCCTCGAGCGCTTCTTCTCCATCCCTCTGCACCGTCGCGCTTCCACCATGCCTCCGAGGAGGAACAGCACCACCGGTTTCCGCGCGTCCGAGCACGGCAGAACGGAATGTTCAGCGCAGATATCCGTTGGGGGACGACCGCATCCCCCTCGGCACCTTTGCGACGGCGGTAGAGGCAGCCCGCGCCTGGGACGCGGCGGCCTGGCGCCTCAACCGCCCGCGGTCGCTGATGAACTTCAACGACTGCCACACAGTCTGGGAAGCGGAGGCCAGGGCGACGAAGCCACAGATCATCACTGCCGCCGACCACCTCCACCTCCGCCACCGCGCGTTTCAGGGCCTAGTCGACGCTAGGGAAGACCGCGTCGTCCGCGACTATTACCGGAACAACCCGGGGGAGGAGAGCGCCGACGAGGAGCTCTGGCAGACCCGCGCGGGTCAGCGGGCGGAGCGCCGCCTCGAACGGCACCTCGCGTTGGATGAGGCTCGGGAGGTGAGGACGAGGGCGCTGCAAGAGCTTCGTCGGGCCGACCGCCGGCGAAGTCTGGGCCTCCGACGATCCGAGGTGGGGGCCTATCTCGGACATACCATCATGCACCTCCGATGATGACGAGGAGGTCACCGACGAGTTCGGCGACGATGATGACCCGGAGGAGGTCACCGACGAGTTCCCCGACGACGACGGCGAGGAGTAGTATTCGTCTGTTTTCCCTTTTTAATAAAAGAATTTGTATTCCGGCGACACTGCGATCGCTAAATCAATCTGTATGGTATCTCGCTAAATCAATCTATATATATGTATCCACGATATATATGCTCGATGTATCACTTGCGCTCTCACTTCTCGTTGCCTTACTCATTACCCACCCTAACTTACCACAGGCGCATAAACAGCAAAATGCGTCTAGGGTAATTTTACCGCAGGCGCACAGTAAAGACATGCGCCTGGGAGAAGAGATTTACCGCAGGCGCATTGTGTGCAAAGTGCGCCTGGGGTAAGTGATCACATATACAGAAACAGTAGTTTTTCTGTTTTGTTTTCTTGATGTGTTTTTGTTTGTTTGTTTTGAAATGTGTGTTTGACATAATATAGAAATAGTATAGCTAGGAATTAATATAGAAATAATATCCATTACATAATAATATATACATTACATGATAATATATCCATTACATACTAATATATCCATTACATGCATATATCGAACACAAGATGCGGTACACAAACAACATCTATGGACCCGTCGAGTAGAAGCGGAACAACTCGTAGGAGACGTATGCATCTATGGCTGCATACGTGATGTTGGTCCAGTCCAGTGGGTTCTTCTCCCACAACCAGTGATTCTTCGAGGGGAAATCAGTCTTCATGGTTTCGTAGCCCCCGTGGAGGAAGAAAGTTGCCATGAGAGCCATCCCGGTCTTCGGCCTGTTCAAATCAGCAAAATGGATAAGATCCTGAAGATCAATGTAGTGATCTTCAGGTATCACAATACCCAAACGCATCAACTTCGGACGGTCTTGCGTGTTGTCAACGCTGCAAAAGTCATACCCCTTGTTGACAAGAAAATCAACAAGTGCCGGAGAATGCTTTGAACTACTGCAACAACAAAAATTTGATACGTGTACGTGTTAGATATATGGCAGCACATGTATTCTTCACATGCAACAAACAAATCGAAGATGCAAGATTGTACGTGTGCGTTACCTTGACCATTGGAAGACCAAAACGGCCTCCTTGAATGCAATCTGGATGACTGCAACATTCCGTTGATCCGCCGTATACTCTAAATCAAGCCCGAAAAACCGGTGTTCTTCGGGAGAGGAGAAATACAGATTGGTCAAATACCCAAGAGCACCGGGGATCTCCTCGCAATTGTTGGTGTAGAACACGTCGAGAATTTTGCCGCATGGTGTGGGCACATCATATCTCTTAGAAATTTCAGCCATGGTGCTTAGTGGAAGAAGATGAAGAGAGGAAGAAGAAAAGACAGAGGAAGAAGAGAAGAAACAGAGAGACTCGCGATCGCGCACTGTAGCAATAAACCGCCGCGCGCGGGAGGCGGGCGGTTTGTATTAAGACCTTTAGCACCGGTTGCTAACACAAACCGGTGCTAAAGGCCTGTAGTGGGCGCGCAGTCTGGGTGTGGCCCCAGCTACAGGCCTTTAGCACCGGTTCGTGTTAGCAACCGGTGCTAAAGACCCTTTCGCACCGGTTGCTAACACGAACCGGTGCTAAAGGCCTGTAGGGCGGCGATATCTCCACACTTCTGAAAAATTTGGCTCATTTCTTTCGCGCGCGCGCGTCTTCTTCTCTACCACGGCGAAGCCCTGCTCCGCCTCGTCGCCGTCGCCGTCTGCCTCCGCGTCCTCGGTCCGCCGCGCCTCCGTCGCCGTCTGCCTCCGCGCGGCCCCGCGTCCGTCGCCGTCGTCGTCGATCCCCCGCGCGGCCCCGCGTCCGTCGCCTCCGCGGTGGCCGTCCGTCCGCCTCCGTCGCGCCGTCCGCCTCCGCGTCGCGCCGTCGCGCCGTCCGCCTCCGTCGCGCGTCCGTCTCTCCTCCGCCTCCGCCGCCCCGCCTCTCGCCCCTCGATCGCCGTCGCCCCGTCGCCGGCCACGTACGGTAAGTGTTAGAGTTTAGTTCTATTTCTTTTTTTTTCAATTTTGTTTTAGTGTCGTTTTTTTAGAGTTATTAGTTAGATTGTTTAGTGTTAGATTGTTTTTAGAGTTAGTGTTAGTGTTAGAAATTTTTAGATTTAATTAGTGTTAGATTTTTTTAGAGTTATTAGTGTTAGTGTTAGAATTTAGTGTTAGAAATTTTTAGAGTTAGTGTTAGATTTTTTTTAGTGCTTTATTTTGTTTTTTTTCAATTTTGTTTTACTGTTACAATTTTTAGAGTTAGTGTTAGTTTAGTGTTAGAAATTTTTAGATTTAGTGTTAGATTGTTTTTAGAGTTAGTGTTAGTGTTAGAAATTTTTAGATTTAGTGTTAGTTTTTTTTAGAGTTATTAGTGCTAGTGTTAGAATTTAGTGTTAGAAATTTTTAGAGTTAGTGTTAGATTTTTCTAGTGCTTTATTTTGTTTTTACAATTTTGTTTAGTGTTAGAATTTTTCTGTTAGAATGTTGTGTTAGAAAATTTCACTAAGTTAGTGTTAGAAAATTTCAGAAAGTTAGAATATATATATAATTTAAGTAAGTTACCATATTGTTCCTGTTTAACTTTCATCTTATTTCTGTTTTATTTCTCAATATACTTTTTTACTAAGTTAGAAACACTAAAGGTATTTTACTTAATTATGGAATATTTACTTAGTCCGGGCAGGTTTTTAGTTCATGTCTTTGTTGGACCCGCCGGGGGATGTCCGGGACTGGGCCCCGCCAGGCTGGCATTGGGAGCTCCTTAGTACCGGGGCACGCGGCTTGGTGAGAAATCCGGGTGACGTGGTCGACCCGGATATTCTTTGGTGGCCATCGCGTGGGCCACGCTCGGTGCGGAGAGAGCCGGCCCTGAGGAGGTGGTACAACAGCGTATCAGGGAGGAGGACGAGCACGTCCGTCGCTACATGTACTTGCTCGATAGGCAGTATAGGCAGTATAGCAGCAGTTGGTCGATTATTCGGAGGGTTCCTTACCACGTGCTATGACCCTGTGAGGGTTCCTTATCTATGGATGCGTAGCACCCGTGACTCAGCACCCCGCGGCTTAGGACCCGGTCGGAGTTAATTATTTTGAGAGATGTCACGAGACTATGTATAAGTGATATTATTCGATCGTGATGTATTAGGGTTAAAAAAAATCAACCCGAGCTATGTAACTCTTGGTGTGTGTCAAGAACTATTATTTCATTAATATGTCCAGAACTATTATTTTATTACTGTCCGATGAAATAATTTCGCCAAGTGCCCGATGAAAATTTCTCTAAGTGTTCTTCATTTTATAAATTTTACTAGCAGGTGTTGAGCTATGGATCCCCAAGAACCTGCACATGATCCGCACGCCGATCAGCTCGCGGGAATGGGTGAGGCGGAGAAGGAAAGATACATGCGCGAGATGATTTTTAATAATGCAACGGCCATATATCGTGATGACGACGATGGACAGGCGTTTAGCAATCAATTTTTGAACGACTCCGGTGACGGAGATGAGAATATAGAAGATGTAGTAGATGATGACGACGACAACGTCGAGGATGAAGAAGTGCCCTCCAGAACAAACTCTGCGAATGTATATCTCAAGTCACTGTTCACGCAACAATTAATTTGTATTGCACTTACTAACGAATCATTATTTTCCCATTTAGGCGCCCTCCGGAACAGCTAGCGCAAGTACTGAGACAAAGTCGAAACGAGGCCGGCCGCAAGGTTGAAAGATACCGCAATCTACCCGATCGATACAGTTGCTGCTGATGGCAAACCACTCCAGCCCCCAGAAACTTATCGCAAACTCGTAAATCAGTGCGGAGTTATTGTAAGAGATCTGGTCCCGATCAACTTAATAGAATGGAATCAGCCGAAGACCGGGGCCAACGTTGGAGCTAGTTATGTCGATGAAAGATTGAAAAAAATTCTTTGCGAAACGCTATGGCTAAATTTCAGCGTAGCGGAAGATAAGAAGAAGAAAGTCGAGAAGTGGGCTTTGAAGAAGATGGCCATACAATTCCAGAGGTGGAAGAAAGAACTGTGGAAGAAATATAAGGAAAAGATCCAGTTTTCACTGGGAACCTAGTGAAGATAAGCGACGCTTGGGATGAATTTAAGGCGTACAAGAAATCGGGTGTCTTTGCATCCCGATCGGCCAAAAATTCGGAGAATGCGAAGAAGAAGCAATATCACCATATTTTGGGGTCAGGTGGCTACAGGACTGCCCTGCCTAGGTGGCGAAGCTATGAAAATGCGCTTGTGAAAAGAGGTATCATTCCACAGACATGACTGGCCCGATAGGTCCAAGTTCTGGTTGTTCGCGCATGGAGCAACGTTGGATCCTGAGACTGGGATGATTGTTTCTCAGGGACCATGGTCGGCGAAAATAACAACAGTCGTAGCACAGCTAGAGAAGGCAATAGAAGATGTTCGAAAAGGAACTTTTGTTCCCGATAGAGAGAACGACGAGCTGACGAGGGCACTCGGGAACCCCGAAAAGTGGGGACGAACACGAGGCTTTGGAGCGGATACCCCGTGGAGAGATGGGTTTGCAGCGGACATTGCCACTTACAGAAGCCGTGATAGAAGCAAGAAAAAGGCGAGTGAACGGTTATCGACATTAGAACAAAAGGTGGAATTTCTCATGAAGAAAGGGGGACACCCTTTACCTGACACTGAAGAGGAGGTAGAACATCGTCCTGCTTCTGATCAGCTGCAAATAGAAGACGATCATGCCGTCCCATCTCAGCATAGAAGCAGCGTGGGTTCCACGCACCTGCAGCTGGAAGACGGTCGTGCAGTCGAACCGTCGGCGCCTCACTACCCCGTGGATGATATCACGGAGAAGACAAACTGTGAGATACATATGCCAATGGGGAACATAACCTTTAGGGTGGCGTCAGGCTATGCTTTACCGAATCAACCTGGAGCAACCTACCATGGTGGTCAGATTCCAGCATCCCATGCTCGTGTAGGGTTGTCAACAATTACGCCGGGGTGCCAGTCAATTGAGCTCAGTATTCCTGGAGGTGAAGGCGAGAAGACACTGGGAGAAATGGAGCTTGGTATCATCTTGTGGAATAAGAAACACATCGTGTTCCCTAACTCGGCGCCAAGGCCCCGACTCCTCCAGGTACGAATGCACCATACCTCCATCAATTACTGAATGTTGCACCACATGTAAGCTTATTTTTAATAGTTTTTTCACTTTCGTACAGAGAATGCACGACCTCCAAGTCCACCCCCCAACGAACCTCCAAGTCCACCCAACAACGAAGATTGGCCGGAGCCGAGGCCGAGGGTCCATCGCCCGTGCACTCCGTGAGCCGACGGATGCGCCCACTACGGGTACGACAAAGCGGAAGCTGCAGTTCAGAAGAAACGGGACTCCTCCCAAGAAGAGACCAAGGAAACCCAAGAAAGTCGAGAGTCCCCCGAAGTTACCAGGCTTGATGACTCAGGAGGAACTAAGCAATACAGTGAAAGCCAAAACCAAGGCATGGTTCGCACAGTTTCCCATAAGGCCCCTCCAGACCAATGGAAGGAAACTCTGAAGAACATCCCAAAGTGGAAAATTGAGCGGACCATCGACAACTTATATTATCCTGCACCGCCGCCACCGCCGCCCCTTTCAGACTATGAACGGTACATTGAAAAGAAGCACGCCGCGGAGATGAAGCAGGCGGAGGAGATGAAGCAGGCGGAGCACCCGAAATGCGGGAAACAAGTTCCCCAGCTCGGACAACAAGAAGTACGGTCAGTTGCCCCGCTCAAGGTGTTATCTGACCAGGCTTCAGTGTCCGGTCCACGCATGGGCGACGCGGGTTACGCTATTGCTGATGTGGTATATACATACAAGCGCGGGCACCCTCTGGTCGAAAATCCTAGTGCTCTAACAACCCAACTACGGAGTTTACATGATTGGTACTTGGAGGCCGCAAGGCAGCAGAGAGACTGTATCATGGCGACAATTCAGGATCAACACTACTTCGGAGATTACGGTGTCGAGATTGGGTTCGATGATTTCTTCCAGATGTACAATCAACGTGCCCTCGACAAGTCTATCCTCAGCTGCTACTGTTTGTAAGTGATTTAATTGTGTAATTTAATTATTTAGTTAAGCTCGCGTTGATAGCCCGTATAATTATCACTCACGACATTCTTTTTGTACGCTACTATGCAGAATGAAGATTCGTGAATGCAGGCTGGCAGGAATCTGGGACTTTGGGTTCATTGACCCGTATTCGTATCATCAAAACACAGTAGAAGTGTTCAACAAGGATGCACCGGATGATTTGCTAAGGTTTTTGAAGCGACAAAGTACCAAAAAAGAAATACTTTGGCCCTACGGATTCAAGTGAGTGTTACTGTCTTGTAGACATTCCATTTTGCTTACCTGATGTTAAGTGTAATTGATGAGTATGCATGACTGCGTGTGTACACGTGCGCAGCGGCCACTTCATATTGTTCATCATTAGAATCGATAAAGGACAAGTTGAAGTCTGGGACTCGTTAACCTGGGGCCCTGACACATGGAAGAGCGCGCGTCAGATGCTTCAAAAGTATATATATATATATATCGACCTCTTTCGTTCATCGGGCTCTTTTTCGTTCATCCCCTCATATCAAGTAAGTAATAATTAACTCTTCTATCCATTTTTCTTTTGTCGCCCAGGGTTTGGCAAATGTTCATCAAGGAAGAACCCGGTAAATGGGCAGACAAGCTCAACTTTCAGATTAACAAAGTAAGTTACTACGTACCCTGATTTAAATACCATTACCATTCTCTTGATTATTATTAATTTGACTGAATTATGTTTCTCGTATATAGAAAGTCCCGCAACAACCACAGGGAACCGATTATTGTGGATACTACGTTTGCGAGTTCATTCACAGGACGATCAATGAGAAATCCCGTACTACCAGAACTCTACAGGTACGTAACCGGATCTTCACAACTTTATTTATGTTGCCATTAATTATGTTTAGTTTTGTTCATAACTTAATTGTTTTCATCTACTTCTTTTTCAAGATGGCACGAAAGCGGGCGCAGCTCAAACCAATCGACCGTTGCAAGGCTATTGCAGAGGAATTGGCAGGATTTCTTCTCACGCAAGTCGTAGCAGAAGACGGAGAATTTTTCCATATTATGAACCAATTATAGCTAGCTCCCTTCTCTATGCAAGTATACAACTATTCAAAACGAACTTCGGATTATGTAATTCTCCGTCGATTACTTCGTGTTACATGTATATATGTATATATGTACTACTATTTGGTGCATCAACATTTAACCGCAAACAGAAACGGAAACACTAAACGGAAACCCTGAAAATACGGAACACGCCCTAAACCCTAAACCCTAAATACGGAATTGAAAAAAAAAAAGAAAAAAAAACTTTAGTACCGGTTGGTGTTACCAACCGGTTCTAAAGGTCCTCCCCCTGCGCGCTATCTTCGGTGCCCACGTGGAGGCCTTTAGAACCGGTTGGTGACTGACCGGTTCTAAAGGGGGAGGGGCTTTAGTCCCGGATACGTAGCACCGGTTTTGTATCCGAGTCCAAAGGCTCTTACAAACCGGTGCTACTGGCCTGTTCTCTACTAGTGTTGTTCTGTTACAGAATGGTTAGCGAGGATATTCACTTGAACAGTTAAAGCTTCGGAAATATTTGTAACCGTTGGCCACGGCACCTAGCTCGTACAGTTTGAAGTTGTATCTCTTCTCCAGGGTCTCAAGCGTCTTAATTAGCGGGAACTCTTTGATTAGATAATGGTTGTCGGCCGATAAGATACCTTCTTGGCAACACGCGACATCAGCCGCCTCACCATGTCGAAGAACAAATCACTGAGACCATCGCTGTAAAGAACATCTGCAGCTAGTAGCAGGGCGGCTTTCCTGCCGCCTAATTTCACCTGCAGACCATAACTATATTGAACTGCATTTGGGAGCATGATACTCATATACACTGCCGAGCAGGGCGGCTTTCCTGCCGCCTAATTTCACCTGCAGACCATAACTATATTGAACTGCATTTGGGAGCATGATACTCATATACACTGCCGAGGAGCATTTCCAAAACTTATCCGTGTGTTGCAAACAAAAATAACAGGTAAGATCCTAGTATGCACATAGATTGAATTCTGATGCTTCTATATCATCATAAACTCTGCAAATGTATATCAATAGATTGCTTATATGTAAACACGGATGTAATAACCTATTGGGAAGAAAACTTGAACACTGACCTGTGAGAAAGAGCAGATCGCAAACTTGTATACTAACTATCAAAAACAACATATAGTTCTAAATTAAGAGGAACTGAATAGCACCTCAATGAGCACTACTCAGGGTAACTGGCAACAATGGAAGTGAAGCGGGCAACTTACTGGGAAAGGAAGAAAATTAAGACTACAACCTAAATAAATCTTATGCATGTAGCATCAAGTGGAAGCAAAAAAAAATTACTGGTGCATATAACACAAAACAATTTTGGCAAAAACTTGGTAGGCATCATGTCGTTACACATCGTTACTACTGCTGAAAAAATCATGAGAAAACATATACGTATATGCATAGGCAACATGTACATCAACTTGAAATTGACTTAATGTGTACAAGCCAAACAAGAAAAATTGAGGCGTGGTGAACTCCACGTAACTCAAAGAACAGAGAGCAGGACGCCTTCGGAAGGGACATCGAAAGAGCACGGGCGTCAAGGTGGTGGCAACAAAGCCTTGTATGGAAACCTCCAGCACCATGAGAATCTGAGCTTCGGCATCGTCGCAAGTAGGTTGAGCATAAAAACTTGGGACCAGGCAAGAGCCCACTCCCGCATGTGCAGAGTAATCAGCAGCTCGTAGCTTAGGCACATCGACACCACACCCCTTTCCAACCTGTTCGTATTCAATCTTGGAACGAACCACAAGCATGAAGAAATACGTATTAGCAATGCTTCGCCGTGCCGTATTCTTGTCATCCTTGCATGTCTAGGTAACTGAAAACGACACACCACTAAACAGCAAGATCTACATTTGTACACGTTCTCGTCATGTAGGAAAAAGTAGAACCTACGAATAAGCATAGCATGATGATATTATCTATGAGTAAATAGAAAAAAATCATAGATTTAAAAAAAAAATTGTGCAGAAAATAACCCCGCATACAACATACAGACATGAAACCGGCTAACATTGGATGATGTCTGCACTTGCATGAAAAATAAGTCCTAAGCATCATAAACAGAAACTCACAAACAAAGAAGCCAAAAATAAACCTGTCACGCCACTGGACAATCTCAAGAATGTCAACATTGATACAGACTTGAGACCCATACCTAGTAGAAAGCTGAAGCATTTTTGTAGGAGCAGTAGGTAGAACACATGTCAGCATGAAATTGACATAAATAAAAGGTATATAATAGTATAAAAAACAAGCTGGAATAAGTATCTTTCAATCTTCTTTCTTATAATAAGTGCACCCCATTGCCAAGGCAACCAAAGACTCTAAAACCGACATATATCTTCGTTTTAGAATTAACGGCTTCAGCTTTTTTACTCCATAAAGCCACCGCTGCCGTCTACCTACCAAATGCAGTAAAGCTATAGATAAAAAAGTATAGGACGTTATAACATTAGGAAGTAAATGAACCATGAGTGTATCATTAAGATGAAGATACCAATTAGAAGTAGGACGTCCATCTATATAGATAGTGACAACCGGAGAAACGACGGCCACAATACCAATGACATGCTCGCAGATAAGACATATAAATCGATTTGAATCAGTGCCACCATCGAAACGGACCAATTCAGGCAAAGGAGAAGGCCAATTAGGATGGAGAGAGAGAGATATACTACACTTTCTCCTTTTGAGACAGATATATTAGTTCTCTGAACTTAAGACTTTAGAAAAACAACAATATAAGAGAGCCATCTCTATGAGATTAATGCACTGTCTGAAGACACTCTTCAGCAATGCAACAAAGGTGACTCCATATGCGAGCTCTAGGAGACCATGGACAGAATACAACAAACATAAAACTTTACTTAAAAAGCAATTGCATACCACCTCAGATGGAATTCTAATAGATGGTTAGCATACCTTCCACATCCCGTACTGAACTCCAGCAGATCATCATTGTCAGAACACAAGACAGATGGCTACTCCTTGAGTTATCGGCAAGAGCTTAACGACCATCCATATTTACTACATTTAAACAAATTAACCATACATGGGCGTATGGGCGCTTGTTCGATAAACGAACTACTCATTGCTCATACTGTCAATCGTAAGAAATGAATTATAAAAAGTATGGGCAAAGAATGACAAAATACAGTTGCAAAAAGAAAATACTATGTATTTCAAATTTAATCAAAAGGAAGTTCGAAATTAGTGGATACTGTACAGAACAAGAAAGCTTTCATAATATGCAACAGGGCCAACAATTTAAAAGAGAAAATAACTTCAGAAGTTTGTCCAATCTACCACAATCATCAGCATTTTAGAGACCACATACCGAATCTGCAGTCCATTATTGCATTGTTAGTTTCCTCTATGATTCTTGTGGTTGAGTTCAGTTCAAAGATTTCAATATATATGTACTTTGGAAAAAAATTAGACAGGGTGATGGATCGTCACTGCCATGTCCATACCATCATATCACAACACTATTTGCGCACTTATTTTCTACTGCAAAAACTCGCTTTACCTGCAAATACAAACATGGCGAGAACCAAGTACAACATGAATCCGTGGGCATGAGCATGTACTTCATACCCCACAAGAACCATGTGCGACACGGATTCAATGGCCATGAGTAAGTGCAAAGGACAAAACACATATCAGTATGAGCACCAATTATATATAGGAGCAAATACTATTTTTTTTAGTTAATACATAACCACGCAATACTAAAATAGAAACTGATCAATCAACAATACTCCTCGGTGTATTTTTTTCCTTCCTTAAAATGTAATGTTCTCCTTCTGAAAATTGTATAGTTAGAAGAGGTCTTGAATTGTAGAAAAGAGAGTTAAGAAATGAGGATTACTTACCCTTTTTGAACGGGAAGAGTAGCTTCACTTCCAGAAATTTGTGCTTGTAAGCAGATGGATGATGCACCTAGGACTGATGCTGATTTGAAAAAATAAACAGCACATGAATGTCATTGCTCACCCTATTCTAAAATTTCGAATGAATTAACAAATAGTCTGTTGTTTTCATAATTTGTTATGAACAAGGAAAACGAACTCTAGAAACAATTGGATTTCCTACTTGCTCTTTCTCCTCGACAATCTTTTCCTTCCAAAAACATAGTAGATTATCTAATTACAAGCTTACAATACTTGTTCCGTCAGCGGGCAGGAGATGCACGGGGAAATGGCCGGGGAAGTCGCTGGCAGCAGCTCCAGACGGACGCCGGCAGGCAGCAGCACCTCAAGCGGGCGGCCATGAAGTCTTACTCTGCGCCTCCCCACCGCCATCCCTGCACCGCGGCGAGCTCCTCTCGCTCGCGCCACTTCCGCCGGCCGTGGCCATAGCCGAGCTGCACTGTTGCGCGGCCTTTGCTTGTCCCTGTCGGCCCCAGGACCACGCAGGGAGCTCTGCGTCCTCCCAGCCCTTGGCTGGCTCACCCGCTGACCTCGGCACGCTCGCCGTGGCTCGGCCGGCCAGAGGAGGAATGATTCGGGCTGGGTGGCTTCTGCTCGACGGCAGATGTGCAGGGCCGCGACGGCAGATGGGACGGTGGCAGCCAGGAACCCTAGGTAGAACGCCATGATGTAATAGGAAGAGGAAAAAAGAGAGAGAGACGGAAGGAAACTGGATTGCTCTCCTCACTGCCGGCCACAGTCGCCACCGGCCGGGATGGGTTCGTCGGATTTGATTGGGGCACGGTGATGGAGACAAGTCCGGGAAGGTGAGGGAGCGCGGGTTATTGTTGTATCCTTGAAGGGGTAAAACTGCAAAAATCGACAACGAGGCCCACCTACCAGCGTCACAGAGACGGCAAATGGCCTGAGAAGCCTCGCTCACGACCCCGGTTAAAGCTTTAG
>JAPCYS010000443.1:0-20741 GCA_028641055.1 Alopecurus myosuroides | reverse complement strand
GATTGCGCAATTCGTTCAATTTGGTAGTGTGGGAATAAGGGTTAATGCCATATTGGGGACTATTTTTAAACTAAAAAAGGGCTCTGTAAAGGGGACCCCTTTCTAGTAGTGGATATACTTGCTATTCTTATTAATAGGTCTAAGAAGATGATCAAGTTGGTGGGCTGGTTCCTCGTTTAGTTGAAGGAGGGGTCTCCATTTTGTAGTATATGTATGATACGATTCTTTTCTTAGAGCACGGCTTACAGAAAGCCGTCAATATGAAATTAATCGTATGCATTTTTAAACAACTTTAGCGGCATAAGATCAACATCCATAAGAGCAAGTTATATTGTTTGCGAAGACTAAAGAAAATATGCATCTTTATAGAGAGATTTTTGGGTGCGAATGTGGTTCGTTACCTTTTAAATATTTGGGAATCCCTATTCATCATAGAAGGTTACTAAATAGTGAATGGCTTGGAAGCTAGTGGAAAATCGTTTGGAAATAAAACTCAGCTGCTGGCAAGGGAAGCTAATCTCATACGGAGATATGCTTGTCTTGATTAATTCGGTTTTAACTAGCCTAGCAATATTTATGTCGTCCATTTTCCAAGTACCTATAGGGGTACAATTTTTTTTTGGATTTTTACATGTTACGCTTCTTTTGCAGAGTGATCAAACTAAAAGGAATATATATTAACTAGATGGAACATCATCCACCGGCCAGGGTTGAGTGTGGAGGTTCTAGACATCAAGAACAATTGTTTACTAAGGAAATGGCTTCATAAATTGTTGAATGAACAAGAAATGTGGCAAGATAGTTACATAATATATATTATGCGCATAGAAGATTGTCTCGGGTGACAGCAAAACTGCGGTGACCTAGCAAACCACTGCATGTGTAGTGCGCAAGTGGTTGACATAATACTCACAGAAGGACTTATCTGTGAATATTACATCCCTTGAACTCGTACAACAGAAACATAGCATGTCCAAGAAAAACAATAGGATACAAACTTCATTACAAAATCTCAAGAATCCGTTTGAAGAATCAAAGAAGATATCATGCAAATGAAACATCAAAAGAAGCAACTCGAAGCTCCAAGCTCGAGTATAACTCTAGCTCAGAAACTAATCCACTATGGCTGATGTCAGTGCTAATCTATAACTTGTGAGAATCTAAGTCCATGATTGGTCCACTCCTTCAACTAGGTAGCTTGTCCTCCACCAACATTGTTGATGATCATGCTTCACTGGCTAAGTAAGATATGACTCCACCTAGCTTCCTTAGTTAGCGATGGCTTCACGAGGACGACTTCCATAAGGGCTTCAACTCTAAGCAGGGGGTCAAACGGGAACGAATGAGTAACGAGCGTTACTCAACAAGTTCATGATATACAGTGGGTAGTTTGATGCACTAACTACAGATTTAGACTCGAAAGAGTCATACGCTAATGCAAGGGTTTTGAAAATCTTTCTTCAAGAGGTTGCTTTTAATTTGGAAGACTATGTCCGCCAGATCTTCATAGGATTAGAACTTCATGGAGTTGTCTTTCCTGCGGTGTTCGCAACTCCTTCCCGGAACAGGGGGTAACATGCCACATCCTTTTACACTCTGCAGATGTGCGTTACTTTACCCATGGGCTATCAAGACCATGTTGCACAACCATGCTCGAGATCTTGTCCACGTCACATAGGTGTGGGGCCCGGTTGTTGATCCAAGCCAAACCATGCTTCTCCGCACAACGCATGCCCACCCATTTTAGCCAGCAGGTTGAACCCCTGATTCTACCCCTCATGATAGAGATCTAGGCGCCCCTGGCAGACACTCATAGACCCTAGTGTCCGTGGGAATTAAGGGATCCGACCCATATGCATGTAGTCTGGCAAGACCTACAACGAACGACTCCGGCAGCCCGTTGACATGCGAACGAGAGAAGATCACAACTGACTTACTCTCCCCATACAAGACCCATGGTTAACGCAGTATTTACAAGGCAAGAATCCTGACGGCATTTCTTGTTAATTCCTAGGTAATACTTTCCCATGCAGATAGAACCTTCCTTTGACCTAATCATCTTACCAAGGTCCCATCCGCCCACCAAACAGAACACTACCACCCGGGTAGTCATTAAAGTAGTCATATTATTATAAAATAGGATCATGCATTCTTTTGAGAATAGGTGGTAATACGATAGGGTTTTTGCAATTAGTTCGTTATGAAATGCTGCAAAGAATATGAGCAAGTCATGAACTTGCCTGAGATAGAAATAATGACAATAATAATCCATGTCTTCGGGTTCGAGGGTTGCATGGAAAATCCCGAGATGTGAAAGATAGCAAAGTAGTACCGGTAAGGACTACTGAAACACTGGAGAAACGATGTAATGCATAGTAATGAGATGCATCGCGAAATACCCTGTAAAACACCCCATCTTACAAGTGTAAGCTATGATCGATACGATACTAAGATCACATTTGTCTTAGATGACTTAGAGTTGTTTATAATACTTGGTGATGATGTTATTCACTTCTTTTAGACTTACACGTGTTTCACTTTTACTTAACAAACAATTGTTATCATGTTTAGGTCGAAGTGTTTATTACTTGGTTAGGTACTAAGACAATAACACATGAAAAACAACTATTAAAAAGATAATAGACACATTTTATTTTATGTTCGAGAATATAGAGCTGATGACAAAGAGTTTAGTTGAACATGCGGAACTAATACAACTAACTATCATCACATAAATTTCTAATTACTTGTGATGATAGGTTTAGTAGGTGTGAAAACACTAGGGTTTATTAATAAGGAAAATATTGTTTGTGGTAATTGTTTCTGGTTATAATGGAACATGGTAGAAGTTCATTATAATTTTTAGAAACAAGTTTATAGGTTAATCAAAATGATTTATGTTTTACATATTTGAGTTGAAAATGCTTTTCTCTTTAATTTGATATAACATTTTGAAGTTTTTTGGAAAGATTCGAATAAGTTATCAATTTATTAATTTTAAATAAATTAAATGAGTAGGCAAAATATTGCACACATGAAAACTTGGTCAAATGACTTTGAAAACATCATATATGAGTTTCATTAGTAATTTTGAGCAATTTGGTATATAACTTGTATTTTCATGAATTTTTGAATTATTTATTATTTTCCCAATTTTAAACTTTATCAAACATTTTCGAAAAGTTGATAAACATTTATATCTTATTTTTTAATCATTTTCATATATTGTTTGTATTTTTCTGATTATTAGATTAGAAGTTATTGAATTATTGAGTTTATGAATTATTCTGCCATTTTTAAATTGACAGGTGGGTCCCACCTGTCATACTCAGTTTTTATTAAAAAAGGAAAAGAATATGATGTCATGATGACATCACGATTGCGTCACATTGGAGGGGATCTTCCCTGTTGAACAACAATCGCACGATTCGCCCCAATTTGGTTCAATTGATTCACTCCACCAGCTCTAGGAGGTCAAGGCGATGTGGAGGAGCGGCGCCCGTGACCAATTGGTCACCAGAGCTGACCGGCAGCGAGCGAAACACAGCGGCGGATGACAGCAACGGCGGGATGAAGTTCTGGAGGAGGAGGGAGGAAGAGGAAAGCACTGTGGTGCTCAGGAGGTTACCTAGAATGCGACGGAGCAGTCAGTGAGGCAAGAGGAAGTCGGACGGCGTCGAGAGCTTCCTCGGCATCCGGTGAGCGGAGTTGAAGACGCCGACCAAGTTCTTTGGCTCCATGGCATCTCAGCATGCGATGATCAGTGAGGAGAGAGAGTAGATGATGACGAAGCTAGTGGTAGGCACAACGTCGTCCCTGGTGGCTGGAATTGAGCACACGGCGGCGGCGGCGGTTGTGGGTTTGGGTTTCTGTTTATGCATTCCAGAGAGTGAGAGAGACCAAAATGAGTATGGGGAGGTAGAGCTCGTCGAGACGCCATCTCTGGTCTTATCCTTGAGGGCAGGGAGACACACAGGAGGTGGCGCGACGACGTTCCCGGCGGCGACACGCATCTGTCGTACTGGAGGAAGACAAAAGGAAGTTTTCCCCATAACCCCCTCAGAAGAATTGGAATTTGCACATAAACCCTTGCCTGAAAACAGAACAAAAGGGATGTTTTCAAGGTCTTTTTGTAAAGAGAAAAATTATTAAAATTATATTTGAATTCCTCATAAAAAATGCAACCTCACCACATTTTGATTTGGTGAATTTGAAGGATATTTGCATTTTCTCTTAGGGTGTTCAATTTTATGTGATTTTATTGTTTTCACTACATTTAATTTATTAAATGGATTTAAAGTTATTTTAGGCATGGTTATCATGTTCCTAGAACACACATGTGGTTAACCAAGTGGTGTGTTTTAATTGGACCATTCTAGATACCAGTCTTTTAGAAACTAATTTGTAAAACTACTAAGTAGTGTTTGTTATGCATTGAAAATAAACTCACTAACTATGGAATTTATTTCCATGTCATGCCAGATAATTTTGTTTAGTGAAAGGACTTTATTTTATTTTATGTGGGTTTGTTATTTTGATAATTGAAACTCTTAGCCATTTTTAGTTGACATTTTACTTGGGTTTGTGTAAGCCATGTTTGATATATCAGGGACTTGATCAAGTGTGATCATGAGTAGCTTTGGAATTTATTTTTTTCACCCTGATTTACAAATAAGGATATTAGCTCATGTCGTTTTAGAAGCATTTAATCATTTGCATGGTTAGGTGTAGATGATATTTGGTTATTATATATTTGTCTTGTGTATGAGAAGGAGTTGATAGTTGTTTCACTAAAGATATTATTATGTGACCCTCATCTCCGATGAGATTGACAAGCCACCGAGATTCTAATTCAACTACATGCCAAGCATGGTGTATTATCCCAATGGTTCTGGTTTGTGGTGTCTAACAACTAAATTAGGTGGAAACATGATCAGATGTTGGTAGATGCATCATATACATATGTCCTCCCTGTGACCAAGTCTTATGGTAGATAGATGAGTAAAATGATGAAAATGGAATTTCTCTGGGTTCCATAACTTCTTCTCAAGATACAATGCTGATGAAATCCTCCTTGATGGAAATTGATACTTTTGTGGATGCAAGCAAATTGTTAGAAAAACTGCTGACTAAGTAGTCCACGTAGTTTAATTAACCATATGTCCAATTTGGTCTCTTCTTGAGAAGATTCTCAGGAGTAAACCAAATGGCTTCATTCACAAGATGAACTTGTGAACTACACTCTTATGAGACTAGACCACTCACAAAAGGTGAGGGTTAACTCATGCCACTATGGTTATGGATGGTGATTATGGGGGCTTTATGATTTGGCTTTACATTCTTCATGAAATTATATTCTTGGGGAAACACCATAAATAGCAATGTAGCTTCTTACTTTAGAAACTTGAATATGTTGCCTAGTTTATAATGTGGTTTATTGTTTCCTCAATGTTATTCTTTTTCTTGGTTGATTGTAAAAGGAATGTTGGGGCAGCTTAACATCAATTAGCTTTAAGCATATAATAAGGATTTGTTGACAAGGTAGCTAGTCTTGCCTCGTAATTACTATTCATATACAATAGACTGAGATGTACTAGGTTATATGATCTTATGTTTGTTTGTGTATGACACTCAATTGTTTGAGTATACAAAAGTGATTTGTTAACATGGTCTGGAAGCTTGTTACCAAACTATTTCTATAAAACACTAACATTGGAATATCACACTTTTTCTTGAGGATTAATAAGATCAGATTGGGATACAAGAGTCTCCAAATACTCTTATGATAAATTGGAATAACACGTCTAAAACACTCTAAAGAATCTTCCTGAAGATCTTCTTGTGGTAGTTCCTCCTTTTCTTGTGGGTTGCTTCTCTTGCAGAATGTCTTTGAGAAGATTGGGAAACAACAAAATAAAATAGTCTAAACAAAGTAGAAAGATCTTGATTAAGAGTTCGTTAAACTTCTATTCTCCTTCCATATACTTCTTATTTTACTTCCCATAAGATATTTACTTATTTCATATATGATTGGTTTTACTTAGCTGTCAATTGAACTCCTCTGATAAAGGTTATAACTTGTTGTTATTCATTAGTTGTATTCATAGGTACTTTAGTTGTTGAATGTTCATTTGTTTAGAAGTGTGGAATGCTTATGGAATGATGACTTAATAGTAAGTTTATCAAATGTTTCATTGATGTTTTGAGATCTCATATGCTCATTGTATAAGATGAATGAGTCAATGATCATATGATGTTATTAAGGTTTAATGACTTAACTCAGATTTGTTAGTTGGTTACTCAGAGTGTCAAGTTGTGAGTTTTCATTCTTCTCTTTAATATTTTGAGATATGTACATATTCCATAAATATGTTATTAACAATAATTATGTCATTTCCCACTTGTGGGGTTTGAGTTAATACGTGTTTGTATCTCTTGAATTCTATGGCACCTAGGGAATTCACTTGTAAAGTTTACTTAATAGTTGTGAGAAGATTTATAGAGGTGTAGTGTGAATTGATTTATAACTTAAAGAGTTATTGTTTTACATGACATAACATCTCTGTTGATGAAATGGTTCAATTGTATATCACTCATTTGTGGAAGTATGATTATCAGTTATGAGATTTGGATACTCACCCCTCTTCGAGTTATAGAAACCTAGTGAATTATCCCAAATCACTTATACACTTATGGTTAAGGTTGTAGAGAGTTTGTGCTTGGTCATAACCAATAGTGATTTGTCTTATCCAATGATTAGGTTTGCAAGATGCTATGTTATCAAGATCACTCCAAATGTACTCTTGATCAGATGATCTAAACCTATTTCATCATGTCAAGTGAAATTGGTCACTTTGCTTCGTTTAAATTTTCGCGCCAAAATTTCCCGTATTTTTAGATGCATGCTTTGCAAATGCAGATATTATATTTAGATCCTTATAACCTCCCAAACACCGAGATGTTACAGGATCTCCCCCTTAAGAAGAACTTCGTCCCGAAGTTCAACCTCTCTCACATAAATATAGCTAGAGAGAACTTCTGTAAACCGTTGATTCTTCACAACTGTTTTCTTGTGTTGACCTTGGCATGTGTAGCCTCTTGTCTTGATTGTTCACCTTCCACTGTCTTGCATGATGATTTAATACTATGCATGTTATTATGACAACTTTGTTTTGTCACTATACCTTCCTAATGGTCTCACGAAGAACACGTGGTATTTCCACCATATAGTGGATACCAAGTTTCATTCTTCGATGATTAGGTATGGTTTCCTACCTCTCACAACTTTCTGAAGAACATTTGGTATATCCACCAAGTGATGAATAACCAATAAAATTCTTCAGGTACCCTAGATATTGTCTATGGTTAGGACTCCATTTAGTTCATTCTACTGGTCTCAAGAGAAAGGCTTCTCAAAGAACTTGTACAACGTGGTGTACATTAACTTAAACTCATCTACTTAGTAAAAATATCTTCGATTTTTCTCGAGTTTTAACTTTTTCCTACAGGTGACTGTAACCTATTCCACTGGTGACTTCATATGGTCCTTCTACATCTTGGGTCTTAACTTCTACAGGGTGACTCTAGAAGTTGATTTACCGAACTTCTACATATTTCCTTCTCGGATTTAACTACTCATGTGATTTTCTACGCATCACATGTGGTGGATCTCCATGTGTCGATGTAGTATATAACCAAATCCAAGCAAGATATGGGATGCGGTCCATTCCCATCTGTGGCCTCATTGACTTCCGCCTTCTTGACTTCCTGGTCTTCCAGAGCTTTTGTGGTTGTTTCCATCTGTTGATTACTCAGACCACTCTCATACTAATCCTATACCCTCTAGACCAGCAACATCAAGAGAGAACTTTGTGTTTGCACATGCATTTGCGCATCAAGTTCCAACTTCATGCACGGATCTAGTCAATCAAAGTTCCAAATAAGATGCAATAAATCCCAAATGCATTTATATAACACTCATGCAATCAAAATCCTGTGAAATATTAGTACCTTGAGTAAAACATCTCAAGTACCAAGGCTCTTAAATTCTATACACCACAAGTAGATATACAGTACCTTGTAATCCTATTCTACACAACCACTCTTTGGCTAGGTAATTACTCCAATTGCATGCCTTACTGCAATGGAATAAACCAAGACAAATGATCCTATAGTAGTTGTTGTCTAACTTGGTTCCATATAAGACTATGTACCATGTCAATTGAAGTACTTAATCTTGATTATGATAAGCTTCTCATGGCATCTGTTGATCCTTCATGTTGTTGATCACATTGTAGGAGTAATAATGTAGCTTCCATCAATGCTTCTGCCTTCTCCTAACTATGTACCATACTATAATAGTTCAACTCTAGACTTTATAACTAAGTATATGGTATATACCCCATTGTTACCATGGTTTAATGAACCTCATGGTTCTCAAACATCCCTTCTTGATGACTCCTATACTTACTCTATACCATGCTCTACTCCATCCTATTCATTCATAGAATGGGGTAATCATCACTTTGATTTAATCATCTCTGACTAGGTCAGAACACTTTTACTCCATAAAACTGATACATGCTAGAATTCTAACTATTCATACCTAGGTATTAAGAAAATAGATAAGTAGATTTACTCCAGTTGAGTAAAAAATTCTATACAAGTATGACTGTATCATTCACAAGTGAATGATCATCCTAGTTGTAGGAAATGTGGTTTAGATAAGATGGCTTCCTATAATCTTTATCAACCTACAGATCTCCTAAAAGTTTTTAAACCTAAGGTCGTTTTGCTCTGATACCAGTTGCGATGAACCAACACACCACTTCATGTGTAGTGCGCAAGTCGTTGACATAATACTCATAGAAGGAATTATCTGTGAATATTACATCCCTCAGAATGGTACAACAGAAACATAGCAGGTCCAAGCAAAGCTATAGGATACAAACTTCATTACAAAATCTCGAGAATCCCTTTGAATAATCAAAGAAGATCTCATGCAAATGAAACATCAGAAGAAGCAATTCGAAGCTCCAAGCTCGAGTATAACTCCAGATCGGAAACTAATCCACTATGGCTGATGTCAACCCTAATCTATGGCTTCTGAGAATCTAAGTCCATGATTGGTCCACTCCTTCAACTAGGTAGCTTGTCCTCCACCAGCATTGTTGATGATGATGATTCACTAGCTAAGTAAGATATGAATCCACCTAGCTTCCTTAGTTAGCGATGGCTTCACGAGGACGACTTCCATAAGGGCTTCAACTCTAAGCAGGGGGTGAAACGGGAACAAATGAGTAACGAGCGTTACTCAACAAGTTCATGATATACAGTGGGTAGTTTGATTCACTAACTACAGCTTTAAACTCGAATAAGTCATAATCTAATGCAAGGGTTTTGAAAATCTTTCTTCAAGATGTTGCTTTTAATTTGGAAGACTATGCCCGCCAGATCTTCACAGGATTAGAACTTCATGGAGTTGACTTTCCTGCGGCGTTCGCAGCTCCTTCCTGGAACAGGGGGTAACATGCCTCATCCTTTTACACTCTGCAGAGGTGCGTTACTTTACCCATGGGAGATCAAGACCATGTTGCACAACCAGACTCGAGATCCTGTCCACGCCCACATAGGTGTGGGGCCCGGTTGTTGATCCAAGCCAAACCATGCTTCTCCGCACAACGCATGCCCACCCATTTCTGCGAGCAGGTTGAACCCCTAATTCTACCCCTCACGATAGAGATCTAGGCGTCCCTGGCAGACACTCATAGACCCAGAGTCCGTGGGAATTAAGGGATCCCACCCATGAGCATGTAGTCTCGCAAGACCTACAGCGAACGGCTCTAGCAGCCCGTTGACATGCGAACGAGAGAAGATCACTGCTGACTTACTCACCTCATACAAGACCCATAGTTAATGCGGTATTTATGACGCAAGAATCCCGACGACATTTGTTGTTAATTCCTAGGTAATAATTTCCCATGCAGATGGAACCTTCCTTTGACTTACTCATCTTACCATGGTCCCATCCGCCCACCAAACAGAACACTACCACTTGGGTAGTCATTCAAGTAGTCATATTATTATAAAAATAGGATCATACATTCTTTTGAGAATAGGTGGTAATACTATAGGGTTTTTGCAATTAGTTTGTTATGAAATACTGCAAAGGATATGAGCAAGTGATGAACTTGCCTGAGATAGAAATAATGACAATAATAATCCATGTCTTTGGGTTCGAGGGTTGCATGGAAAATCCCGAGATTTGAAAGATAGCAAAGTAGTCCTGGTAAGGACTACTGAAACACTGGCAAAATGATGTAATGCATAGTAATGAAATGCATCGCGAAATACCTTGGAAAACACCCCAGCTTACAAGTGTAAGCTATGATCGATATGATACTAAGATCACGTTTGTCTTAGATGACTTAGAGTTGTCTATATTACTTGGTGATGATGTTATTCACTTCTTTTAGACTTACATGTGTTTCACTTTTACTTAACAAACAATTGTTATCATGGTTAGATCGAAGTCTTTATTACTTTGTTAGGTACTAAGACAATACCATATGAAAAACAACTATTGAAAAGATAATAGACACATTTTATTTTATGTTCGAAAAATGTAGAGTTGATGACAAAGAGTTTAGTTGAACATGAGGAACTAATACAACTAACTCTATCATCACATAAATTGCTAATGACTGATGAGGATAGGTTTAGTAGGTGTGAATACACTAGGGTTTATTAATAAGGAAAATACTGTTGTGGTAATTGTTTCTGGTTATATTGGAACATGGTAGAAGTTCATTATAATTTTTAGAAACAAGTTTATAGGATAATAAAAATGTTTTATTTTTTACATATTTCAGTTGGAAATGCTTTTCTCTTTAATTTGATATAACATTTTAAAGTTTTCTGAAAAGATTTGAATAAGTTATTGATTTATTAATTTTAAATAAATTAAATGACTAGACAAAATATTGCACACATAAAAACTTGGTAAAATGACTTTGAAAACATCATAGATGAGTTGCATTAGTCGTTTTGAGCAATCTGGTATATAACTTGTATTTTCTGAATTTTTTGAATTATTTATTATTTTTCTCAATTTTAAATGAATTAATTTAAATTTACATAATATTTAATTTTTAAACTTTATCAAACATTTTTGAAAAGTTGATAAACATTTAGATTTTATTTTTCTAACCATTTTCATATCTTATTTGTATTTTTCTGATTATTAGATTAAAAGTTATTGAATTATTGAGTTTATGAATTATTCTGCCCTTTTTAAATTGATAGGTGGGTCCCACGTTTCATATTTAGTTTTAGTTAAAAAAAGAATATGACGTCATGATGGAATCAAGATTGCGTCACAGTGGAGGGGATCTTCCCTGTTGAACAACAATCGCACGATTCGCCCCGTTTGGTTCAATTGATTCACTCCACCAGCTCTAGGAGGTCAAGGCGATGTGGAGGAGCGGCGCCCGTGACCAATTGGTCACCGGAGCTGACCGGCGGCAAGCAAAACACGGCGGTGGATGACAACAACGGCGGGAGGAAGTTCCGGAGGAGTAGGGAGGAAGAGGAAAGCACCGTGGTGCTCAGGAGGTTACCCGAAATGCGACGGAGCAATCGGTGAGGCGAGAGGAAGTCGGACGGCGTCGGGAGCTTCCTCGGCATCCGACGACCGGAATTGAAGACGATGGCCAAACTCTTTGGCTCCAGGGTGTGACGCCCCGAGATCGGGCACTATGCAGATTTCAGCATTCCCGTCAAAATCCACATAATAACCGATACCAGGTTGCCACGTCTGATAACATTACAACAGTTCACGAATATTCCACAACAACAACAGAAAAGATATATACAAGATGACTCAAACGAGTCAGGGATACAACTGATACAATACAAAGACCCAAATAACAGCGGAAGAAAACAACATAGCGTCCGACTACGGACAAGATACAAATTGGACTAAGAGTCATGAAGATAACCGAGAGCGTCCAATCCCTGCCCAGGCCAAGCCGGAGGGTTTCCCAAGCTAACGTCGTCAGACTTCAAACCTGTTGACTGCAATGTTGAATATGCAGCCACGAAAAAGATTCGTGGGTCAGTACGGTTAAGTACTGGCAAGTGGATAAACCATACTCACAAGATAGCGGCGTAGCCAGTCATTACAAGATACAAATACTTTGGGATCAACGGAAAGGAAGGGATTATTGCAAATAAGCGGCAGCGGGCTGCACTAACCAACTACAGAGACTCGCTACAACATCCGGCTAAAAGAGGGGGATAAGATAGCGTATCGTAACCAACTACAACTAACCACCAAACAAACCCATCCAATGTTACCCCCTACTAAGGAAGCAACCCAAGGATAACTCACACTGTTGATTAGGGTGAAGTTCAGGTTATTGTGACAATATTCCTATTACTAGTCAAACTATTATTAATTAGGTGTAAGTTGTCTGAGTGCTTGTTAGCCAGTACTTTCACCAAGTCGTCACATAACCGCGGACAACACGGCTTCTCGAGAAGATTCATCCCTGCAGGGTGTGCTCCAGTACCCGTACACACTCAAGCCACCAACTAAAACTCAGGTTGGCTTGACACGACCCAAACCATCTCTACAACCCATCCTAGGAGCCACAGAGCTATAAGGTCCCAGCCACGCAGCCGAATACTCAGCGCAGGTGTGCAAAACTCCCGCAGGACACAACACCCCGGCACTACAGGCCTCGCCCTATATGCATCATCATCATCATCATCATCAGTAACCAAGGGGGGCCAACCCATTATGCAAGGAGCAAATGGAACACCCGAACTAAGTGTGGCTCTTCGGACAAGCTGCAGATCAGGTCTAAGTCGAGGGGGGTTCCATACCACCACCCGGATGCGGTGAGCACGCTCATCATGGATCAGTAGACAAGACTCTTTTCCTAATTAAATTCGACACTAGCAGGCTTCAAAACCCTAACCCGGGCCTCCTGCCGGTGCCTTAACATCAAATTATTATTACCCAAAACATTAACATGTTGTTGATTGAATTGAAACCCAACTATCAACTAAACAGGTGATACGACAAAGGATAACAAGACTCGAGCACAAACAAATCTAAGCATGCAGCTACGACACGAGGGCCAACAAGGTAAACAAACAACAGTTAATAGGGAGTGGAAGGAAGGCTATATCAGGGCTGCAAGTAAACATATGATAGGATCGAGACACAAGCATCGAATCAACAGGCTAGAATAAGAACAACGGAAAGAATCGGTAACAAGTGATGAAAGGCAGCCATTTGGCAGCAAGTGAGTATACTTGCCTGGAATCCAGCAAGTAGAGGTACATCCACAGAACTTGTAGTTGCTCACATCATCTCGACGTCCTATCCGGGAAGAAGCAACGAACCTCGAACAAACACCGGATGCAACAATTACTACTACGGCAAAAGATCCAGCATGATCCTATTTTATATGCATGACATGGCAAGATGCAACAGGGAAAACAATTTAAGCAATTTAATCGGAACCGGAGTCCGGAGAAATAGGAATTGGTTCAAGTTGTTTATCTAACCATCAATTTAAATGTTATTTAACATGGAAAACAATAGATAGGTGAGTGAGACAAGATTAAATGGAATAGGGCAACAATTGAATTAAATACCCCAACACATTCCATATTTAGCTATTAGGTGAACATACATAACACTACTACAAATGCAACATGCAAGGTGCAAACATGAACATGGATGGCATGAACAGATTAAGTGCATTTTTCTGGTATGAAAACATATTTTATTTGTTGGATTTGGAATTAAAATGAGCAAGTTATCAAATTAGCAATTTTAATGCATTAATTAAGAAATAGTTGTTTTCAGCAATTTAATTTATTCAAAATGGAAAACAAAGTTGATATTTGCAAAGTTCATGAGAAATGGGATGGAAAACACATTTTACTTTTCAAATTTGGAGTTAAAATGAATTAGTTATGATTCATGCAATTAAATCAATTTAAATGGAGCCGGAAGCCCAACATTTAATTTAGGAGGTTCGAGTTATTTATCTACCCATCAAGATTACATGTTGTTTAGCATGGCGAGATAATATAAAGATGAGCTATGCAATTTTAAATGGAACCGGAACAATATTTAATTATTCCAACTCATTCCATATTTAATTATTAGGTGACATTACTATTACCCGCACCCACAAGATGCAATGCAACAATGATGATATGATATTTATAAAATAGATTGCATGTTGTAGAAAAATAGTGCATATAGGTATAGGGTAGGTTCGGGTTCGCACGTTGGAAAAGAGGACCTTCGGATAACGCCGGTGTCGTTGGTGCGTAGAGGAAGTAGATGTTGTAGTGGAAGTAGTTGTTCGGTCTTCGAGGTCGATGGCGATCTTGTCGGGTCCTCTCGTCGGGGTTCGCGGCCGCACGGAGGCGGCAATCGCAAGGCAGACACGGATGAGTTGACGGGTATGCGACGAAGATCTTGACGACGAGATTTAGGCGGTTGCAGAACAATAACGCAGGACAACACGACGATGAGACCACGCAGAAATGCATGGCGTCACGACAAGGGGACACAACGGTACACGACGGAAGACAACACGGGCTTCTCCCGCTAGCACCCGAGGGAGAGAGAGCAACAACAGCAACAGTACCGCAACACCAACAACCACCCGGAGAGATGCAAGGAGGCAGCAGTCTTCGGTGGCCAGGTTCAAGGACGCACTGGCCTTGGGAAAAGGACCCTGAGCAGCGGCCAAAAAACAACGGCGTTAATGGCCATCATGGTACAGAGGACATCAACGTGACGCTCGGGCGCGAGACGACACCACCATGTCGGGGCGAAGCAGGGCCGAGGCTAGCGACGACACTGACGGGAGGGAACAGGGGCACACCGGCCGGAGATAGAGCGGAGGGGCGCGGCGCCGGAGTTGGACGCGGGCTCGCACACACAATCGCGAGGTCCCTGGCGTGATCAGAGAGGCACTGCACACATTGCAGGCAAAACAGCAAACACCTAGCAGGCGTCATCGTGAAGGTGGTGTGTAGTTGCGGTTGAGGAAGGCCCCAGTCGGAGGAGGATCATGCAGGAGATGTAGGCCGATGAGAGACGGCAGGGTCGGCGACCAGCAGAGAGAGGAGGGGCGAGGACGAGGGGTGGACGGGGCGACGCGGTGAGGGTCCGGTGGCCGCCGGCCGTGCTCGCAGCGGCACCTACCGGCGCGGCAACAAAGGTGGGGTGGAGGCGACCTGACCAAGGAGGCGCTGCGCCGACGGGACTCGCCGGCCCGGAGGAAGGAGAGGGAGGCGGAGCTTGGCGGCGGGAGGAGCTTGGCGGCGACGTCCATGGAGGCGACGGCGGACGTCTCGCGTCCCCGGAGAAGAGGCAGACGGGAGGAAGGAGGGGACGAGGGGAGAGGGCGACGGGGACGGCGAGCTCGGGAGGACGGCGGCGGACACCATGGAGGTGGGGGCGAGGCAGGGAAGGAGGAGGACGAGGGGATCGCGGGCAGGGGAGGCAGCGAAGGAGGCATCGCTCGATGGGGTTCGATCCCGGTCGGGTCGCTGGCGTCGCGTGCGTGTGTGTGCGTTGCGTGTGGGGTGTTGCGTGCGTGAGTTGTGGCCTGGGTCGTGTGCGTGCGTTGCGTGTGTGAGTGTTTCTGTGTGGGTGCGTTGTGTGTGGAGTTAGGTGGGCTAGGGTTTGGGTGGTGGGCTGGCCTGGTTAGGCTGGCCTATCACCCAAACTTTTTTTTTCTTTCATTTTATTACTTTCAAAAAAAGAAAAGAAAGGGTTTAGGGATAAGAGAGCTCACACCAAAATTGCTTATTGAACTTTTGAGATTTAAATTTTATTAAGAAGTTATATGTATTCAAAATGGATGCAATGCATGATCAAAAGAAAAACCAACCAAACTAATTGGGGACTAAATTCCCCGGGCGTTACACAGGGCATCCCAGCATGCGAGGATCAACGAGGAGATAGAGTAGATGACGACGAAGCTAGTGGTAGGCACGGCGTCGTCCCTTGTGGCCGGAATCGACCACACGGCGGTAGCGGCTGTGGGTTAGGATTTCTATTTATGCGTTCTAGAGAGCGAGCGAGAGAGAGACCAAATGAGTATGGGGAGGTAGAGCTCGTCGAGACGCCATCTCTGGTCTTATCCCCGAGGGTAGGGAGACACACAGGAGGTGGCGCGACGATGTTCCCGGCGGCGACACGCATTTGCCGGCCTGGAGGAAGATAAAAGGGAGTTTTTCCCCAGAACCCCCTGAGAAGAATTGGAATTTGCACAGAAGCCCTTCTGTGGCTGAAAACAGAACAAAAGTGATTTTTTCAGGGTCTTTTTGTAAAGAGAAAAATTATTAAAAATTATATTTGAATTCCTCATAAAAAATGCAACCTCACTATATTTTGATTCGGTGAATTTGAAGGATATTTGCATTTTATCTTAGGGTGTTCAGTTTTAAGTGATTTTATTGTTTTCACTACATTTAATTTATTAACTGGCTTTCAAGTTATTTTCGGCATGATTATCATGTTCGTAGAACACACATGTGGTTAACCAAGTGGTGTGTTTTAATTGGACCATTTTAGATACCAGTCTTTTAGAAACTAATTTGTAAAACTACTAAGCAGTGTTTGTTATGCATTGAAAATAAACTCACTAACTATGGAATTTATTTCCAAGTCATGCCAGATGATTTTTTTAGTGAAAGTAATTGTTTTCTTTTATGTGGGTTTGTTATTTTCATAATTGAAACTCTTAGCCATTTTTAATTGACATTTTACTTGGGTTTGTGTAAGCCATGTTTGATATATCACGGACTTGATCAAGGGTGATCATGAGTAGCTTTGGAATTTATTTGTTTCTTTTTCACCTTGTTTTACATATAGGAATATTATCTCATGTCGTTTTAGAAGCATTTAATCATTTGCATGGTTAGCAGGTTAGGTGTAGATGAGATTTTGTTATTATGTATTTGTCTTGTGTATGAGAAGGAGTTGATAGTTGTTTCACTAAAGATATTATTATGTGACCCTCATCTCTGTTGAGATTGACATTCAACTACATGCCAAGCATGGTGTATTATCCCAATGGTTCTAGTTTATGGTGTCTTACAACTAAATTAGGTGGAAACATGATCAGATGTTGGTGGATGCATCATATACATATGTCCTGCCTGTGACCAGGTCTTATGGTAGATATATGAGTAAAATGATGAAAATGGAATGTCTCTGGGTTCCATAACTTCTTCTCAAGATACAATGCTGATGAAATCCTCCTGGATGGAAATTGATACTTTTGTGGATGGAAGCAAATTGTTAGAAAAACTGCTGACTAAGTAGTCCATGTAGTTTAATTAACCATATGTCCAATTTTGTCTCTTCTTGAGAAGATTCTCAGGAGTAAACCAAATGGCTTCATTCACAAGATGAACTTGTGAACTACTCTCTTGTGAGACTAGCTAGACCACTCACAAAAGGTGAGGGTTAACTCATGCCACTATGGTTATGGATGGTGATTATGGGGCTTTATGATTTGGCTTTACATTCTTCATGAAATTATATTCTTGGGGAAACACCATAAATATCAATGTAGCTTCTTAGTTTAGAAACTTGAATATGTTGCCTAGGTTATAATGTGGTTTATTGTTTCCTGAGTGTTATTCTTTTTCTTGGTTGACTGTAAAAGGAATGTTGGGTCAGTTTATGAAATCAATTAGCCTTAAGCATATAAGAAGGATTTGTTGCCAAGGTAGCTAGTCTTGCCTCCAAATTACTATTCATATACAACTAGAAGATACCCCTCGCGTTGCGGCGGGATCCCTTATAGTGAATGACATGTGTGTTTTTTTGATACAGAGGCCAAGGGTCTTACCCTCTTTTTCGAGAAAAAAAAACATCATGATACATTCTATAGTCTAAAGAAATATGAAAAAATACTCGAGATACTAAATTTATAGACATGTGATGTGTATTATAAACCATTAGTTTTAAAAAGGGATGGTTTAAGGAATATATGATATGTATCATTAAATTGAAAAATAGATGGTTAAAAAAATGTATGATGTGTAGTTTGCATGTAAGAATTAATAAATATTAGAGAAGATGACATGGACAATTCATTGGCTAAGAGGATGGATGATGTGGATTGCTTGCATGTTGAGATAGAAAAATAATTAATGCATGTTAGTGGGGTTTTGCTTTATAAGAAGTATAGATAGACTGAGATGTACTAGGTTATATGATCTTATGTTTATTTGTGTATTACACTCAATTGTTTGAGTATACAAAAGTGATTTGTTAACGAGGTCTGGAAGCTTGTTACCAAACTACTTCTATAAAACACTAACATTGGAATATCACATTTTTTCTTGAGGATTAATAAGATCAGATTGGGATACAAGAGTTTCCAAATACTCTTATGATAAATTGGAATAACACTTCTAGAACACTCTAAAGAATCGTCCTGAAGATCTTCTTGTGGTAGTTCCTTCTTTTCTTGTGGGTTGCTTCTCTTGCAGAATGTCTTTGAGAAGATTGTGAAACAACAAAATAAAATAGTCTAAACAAAGTAGAAAGATCTTGATTAAGAGTTAGTTAAACTTCTATTCTCCTTCCATATACTTCTTATTTCACTTCCCATAAGATATTTACTTATTTCATATATGATTGGTTTTACTTAGTTTTCAATTCAACTCCTCTGGTAGAGGTTATAACTTGTTGTTATTCATTAGTTGTATTCAGAGATACTTTAGTTGTTGAATGTTGATTTGTTTAGAAGTGTGGAATGCTTATGGAATGATGACTTAATAGTAAGTTGATTAAATGGTTCATTGATGTGTTGAGATCTCATATGCTCACTTGTATAAGATGAATGAGTCAATGAGCATATGAGTGTTATTAAGGTTTAATGACTTAAGTCAGAGTTGTTAGTTGGTTACTCAGAGTGTCAAGTTGTGACTTTTCAATCTTCTCTTTAATATTTTGAGATATGTACATATTCCATAAATATGTTATTAACAATAATTATGTCATTTACCACTTGTGGGGTTTGAGTTATTACGTGTTTGTATCACTTGAATTCTATGGCACCTAGGGCATTCACTTGTAAAAGTTTACTTAATAGTTGTGAGAAGATTTATAGAGGTGTAGTGTGAATTGATTTATAACTTAAAGAGTTATTGTTTTACAGGACATAACAACTCTGTTGATGAAATGGTTCAATTGTATATTACCCATTTGTGGAAGTATGATTATCAGTTATGAGATTTGAATACTCACCCCTCTTTGAGTTATAGAAACCTAGTGAATTATCTCATGTCACTTATAGACTTGTGGTTAAGGTTGTAGAGAGTTTGTGCTTGGTCATAACCAATAGTGATTTGTCTTATCCAATGATTAGGTTTGCAAGATACTATGTTATAAAGATCACTCCAAATGTACTCTTGATCAGATGATCTAAACCTATTTCATCATGTCAAGTGAAACATTGGTCACTTTGCTTCGTTTAAACTTTCACGCAAAAATTTTCCGTATTTTTAGATGCATTCTTTGCAAATGCACATATTATATTTAGATTCTTATAACCTTCCAAACACTGGGATGTTACAAAAACCAACCAATTTCTATTTTTTGAAGGGTCTTTTGGAGGTTAAAGATACATTTTTCTCGAAATGACATTTCGTTGTTGGAAATGGAATTAGCACTCTTTTTTCTGGAAGACGTATGGTTAGGGAATAGGTCTTTAGCTGAACAATATCAGTCCCACAGAAAAGCATTCTGGTTGCATAGGTGTTGTCAATACATTCATTAAATATTGGTTTCCGACGAAATCCTATTGGGAATAAGTTGGAACGATGGGTTCATTTTGTTCAACGCTTAATGCATGTGGAACTAAAAACCGAATGCTTTTGTTTGGAACCTAACACCTTTAGATATTTTCTAGGTTAAATATTGGTATCTTGACCTAATAAATGATTATATAGTGTTCTTGTGAAAATACTTATGGACGCTCAAAGTACCACCGAAAATTAACATCTTTATGTGGTTCTCCTATAAAAGTGGTGTTTCTACTAAGGATAGTTTAGCCAAAATAAATTGAAATGGATGTAAGAAATGTGAGTATTATGGTTTGAATGAATCCATATATCATCTTTTCCTAGCTTGCCCCTTTGCACAGGTTATTTGGAAAATAATTGAATTCACTTTTAACATACCACCACCAACTAATATCGTCAATTTGTTTGGGAACTGGTTGAGAGGGATACCAAAAGTTAATAAAGCACGTGTGCGCGTCGATGTATGTGCTATATTATGGTCCCTTTTGACATATAGGAATGACTTGTTTTTTAACAAGATGAAAAAAAAATATTCGCAGGTTTTCCATAAGGTTACTTCCCTCTTTCGAGATGGGTCCCTTCTCCCCCCCTTTGGAGCAACTAGAATATATAGCTTCTGGGTGCGTCTGTTGGAGACGGTCGCTCAGGCGTTATACAACTTGACTGGCTCGCAGTTGCTTAATAGATTAAATGGTGCTTAAATATGGCACTCGTTGTATTTTTGTCTAGCTTGTTTTCGTTGGCACTCTTAGTTTCCCATGAGTTGTAAACTTTGAACCGAATATTATCAAAAACAAAACAATGCGATACAATGGCCATATACATCATTTTAATGCACAGCCCGGATCTTTTGCTGCCCGGTAAAAAAAAAACGG
>JAPCYS010001508.1:0-20785 GCA_028641055.1 Alopecurus myosuroides | reverse complement strand
GCGCTACGACTGTCTTGCCATGGCTCCACTCCGGCGCTTCTAGAGGGGTTGTTTTCGAGGTGGTGCCTCGCGCCGGTAGTTCTAGAGGCGATGTCTGCGGGGTGGCGCCCCTCTTCCCCAGGCGAATCTGGCTCTTCGGCCATTCCATGTTCCAAGGTAGGCACTGGAGCAGCGTCAGGGTATCGGGGTCATCTTCTTCCTGGTAGGGTTGAATGGGAGGCAACAAGTCGTCGTAGCCCGCCAGCACCCGAAGCAATCGAACTCTATATACGTCTTCGCGCATCGGCCTATTGTGGAACTTGCGGGTTGCCGGTTGAACGATCATACCCACAGCAACATCTTTCAACACGCCGTCCACTGTGTGTAGAAGAGTGCATGGAACGTCGGCGTTCTGCGGAAAACATGCAGGGCGTCAGAGATGCCATTCTTAGGCAAAGGAAGATCGACGCTCCAACGCTTAACTATTTACCTGGCTGGCGATGGCGTCGAGCTCCTCTAGTGGGAGGGGCCAACGACGGTGGGCGTGCTAGTGATGACTGGCGAGGGACCGTCGGCGGCGGGCGTGCAACTGATGACCATTTGGTCGTTCGTTGGTGCATGCTCTTCATTCGGCGGAGGACCGCCCACTGTGGGCGCGGAACGGATGGTCAGGCGGCTAGAGGCGGGCGGAGTCACCATCGGCGCCGTGTTGTAGGCGGGCGGAGTCACCAGTGGGTCCGCCACCGTGGCGTTGGCCGGCGAGACTCTGGACAAGTCTCTTGAGTTGCTACCCTGCACGCTAGGCACCGGGCATGGCCCCACTCGACCTCCTTCATTCCATCGAGTAACCACATCGTAGATGGCAGGCAAAACGCTGCCCATTTGTTCTGCCAAAGCATCTTTCACAATATTCGGAATATCGACAACTTTGGCCTTGAGGTCTTAAATCTCGCGATCGCGGGCTTCGTCACGTTGGATATCTTCGATGGTCTTTCTTCTATTCCTTCTCGCCTCCTTGGGCTCCTTGTAGTACTCTCTGAGCTTCATCGTCGTGCCCAGGCCACAAACTCGGCCACCTGACGGCCTTTTGTGCCTATCCTTCCCCTGCGTCACGTTCACCGCCCTGTTGAAATGGTCGTCCCACGGGCCATGCAGCCTCGGCATGGATACCGAGGTTCCACCACTTTCGATTTTTGTGTTCTGCACAATTAGCGTGAACCGTTTAGAATTCCACCAGTACACTATGATGCAATCGACTTGATCGTCGAGAGCAAACTAATTAGGGTGGTGTATTTACTTACCAAGTTTTTATACAACTCCTTCACCTTCTCATCATCGGTAGTATACTCATTAGCTACCGGGTCATATTTAAACCGGGCCCTGATGAAGTTTTTTGTCCGCGGCGAGTACCTTGCGAGGGGGTCAGGGATGCCCTCTGCTGCACGTTTGGCGTCCTCCTTCTCCCAATTGGGAATCGCCGCTCTGTAACCGCCGCATCCCAGTTTGTGGGAACCTATGTTCAACCGCCGCATCTTCTGCCCCCAATCACTATTAGCCTTGGCGACTTCGCTCTCGCAAAGTAGCTTGAAGTCCTGGAGTTCAGCTTCGGTGATGTTCGGCTCACTCGCTAAAACCTGCTCCAAGCTTTTTTTGGGGGTTCAAGACCGCAACCTTCACCCGGTGTTTCCAGTTGGACAAGGCGGTGTTCATCTTATCAATGGCGCCATTGTTGACCGGATTCCCCTCCAGATTATCGTTATTGTACTTAAACGGCTCTTCTGGCGGATGTGGGTACAAGTATCGTCCGTGCAGCTTTCTAAAGAGAACAACCCGATAATGGGTATTCTCTTTTTTCCTTAGATCGTCGGTGGTGATCCTGACAGTGTCCCGGACCATGCAACCGATTTGGTTTCCGAATCCTTTGACCACCGACTCGGGCGGGATAGGATACCCACTGCTATCAATTTTCGTGATCTCTTCACGGTAGGTGCGGAGACTGTTCCTTTTCCGTTTTCTCGTTGTCGTCTTCTTCTTGGCTTGGCTACCACCATCTGTCTGACCGCCGGCATCAGTGGTGTCATTTCCGCCGGCGGCGCCACTGGTGGTATCACCGGCGCCACTAGTCGTGGCGTCATCCTCCTCGCCACCGCTAGTGGCCGCGTCAGCCCCGGCATCCGCCGTCGGGTCGTATTGCTCATCTTCTTCGTCGGAGATTTGCCAGAACGGCTTAGAACCGCCGGCCTCGTCGTTGTGTGCCATGTTCTGAAGGGGGAAATTATTGGTTAATCTAAAGTCAACAAAAAATCGACATACTACTCGATCACGGGAAAACGGCTAAGTCCTAAATTCACCGAAAAATCCGGCATGACCTTTGCTAATTTTCTAACACTAGAGTGCCCGATTCTCGCCGAAACGGAAATTAATCAACATTTCGGCGAAAATGGGCAACTCATTTGAATTCCCTGTAAAGTTTTAAACGGCTCGATGGCCGGAAATATTTCCAAAAGTGTTTCCAACACCAAAAGTGGTACCAACAGCAAATTGCACATTTTGACAAGTACCAATTGCAACACCAAAATCTATTCCCTGCAAATATTGACAACTCCAGCACCAAAATATTGCTTGGACAAGTACCAGCACCAAAATCTGTTACATATTTAACTGTACAACAACAATAGCACTTCTCTATTTGTGTACAAATTCCTAACAGTAGCAACAGCCTAGCAGTAGCTCTATCTGATGAAACATAGATCATGAGAACCTAACTACAATAGCAGTAGCCTAGCAGCAGCCGAGAACCTCAAATATTGTGAGGCATACAGCAGCAGCCTAACATCAGCCATACATATGATGACATTTCGGTGACAGTGTCGTTTTGGTGTAATTCATTGTCGCACTAATATAATGTCATTTCTCATAGCATCAAACATTCATTAAATATTACATTAATCTTACTGCAATATTGCATGCTTGCACTAGTCGTACTCCTAGAAATAAAGCAAGCAAAACAAGCTTTTTCTGCTGGAAAGGCAAGAATTGTCCTTAAAGCAATATTTCCAACACAACTAAGAATGTTGAAAAATGTTCAGCTTAACTGAAAAATGTTCAGCTTAACTTTGTAGTAGCCTACTCCTGCAAATAAAGCAAACTTTCCAGTAGCCTACTACAAAATATGCAGTAGCCTACTCCTGCAAAATTTGCAATTCAACTTAACTGAAAAATGTTTAGTACCGAGTGGTTCAGGCATACAGTATACCAAATCTTGAGTGGTTCAGGCAAAAAAAAATATAGTACTCATGTAGTTTCTATCAAGTTCATTGATGCAAATTCTTGTGCTATTTCAGCAAGTAGAAACCATATGTCCTAATGTTGTGCTATTTCAGCAAGTAGAAACCATATGTAGTGTTATTTCCTGCAGCCTCCAGATCATATGATTTTAGAAAATTGGGTTCCTGCAGTTTCTAAGATTATTTGTTTTGCTCTAATCTGGTCGAGACTCGAAAGAAGCTTCCGATGTTGAGGCTGAATTTACTGAACCAACCAGATGATGAAGATTTATAGTGGCTGATGGTGCAGACTGCAGAGAGGAGGAATATCGAGCTAATTAACTGGCTTGGCAGTCACAGATGTCTGAATTCTCGAGTCAAAGGAAGAAGAGGCTTGACACTTGACAGCCAAGGAATATACTAGTACTCTCTTTTGAAGAAAAAAAACGGTGCATTCTACTCTCTAACGTGTACAGTGTGCATTGTGTTAGGAGCAACAAAGGCCCCTGCATCTGCTCATGTGAGCCCTAAACCAAGAAGAGGCTGACCTACCAAGATTAACAAAATAAACAGAGCCAAAATGGCTTATCCTACGACTACGAGAGTACGAGTACTACTCAGAGGAGTAACTAGACGCGCGCAGAGGTTCTAGTTATAGCTCGGTAGGCGGAACTGAATTTTTTTAAATTGCAGAGGTATATATGTACGTCCCCCACCCCTTATGGATCAAACCTGCTATCCAAAAAACTGCTAGGATCAAACCTGCTATCCAAAAACTTAGATAACAACCTGATATGATGAAAAAAACAACCAGGTTTCTACCTAGAATTGCTAGTTACAGCTATCCCTTATGGATCAAACTTACAATTCACCCCTCTATAGTTACCTACTACTAGATCATAATTCATATGGTTCCAAAAATCTAGAAACAACCTAATGACAAAAAAACCCAGTTTTCTCTCTACTTTTCCTAGTTCCAGCTATCTCCTATAGTTCAAACATGCTATAACCCCCTTTGTTTACCTACCGGTTCAAATTTCACATGGTTACAAAACAACCAGATTCCTCTTTACTTTCCCTGCTTAGCACAACAATTTTGGAAAAAAATCCAATAAGTTGCACAGAGACATACTAGCACACAGCCAAGGATAGTGTGGAAAGTGATGACAGAATACATAAGCAAAACAAGAAAAAAGACGTAGTGGTAACATCTTTATCAGGAATTCATGGGCTCACGCGGGTTGGCATCAAATTGGGCTCAAGTACCGTGGCTCTAGCGGGACCCCCAACGCGTTCCAGGGACCACGACATGGAGTCCGGCAGCAGCCAGGACATGGGCAACAAGTTCAGCTACGAGGAGCTTGAGGAGGCTACCGATTCCTTCAACGAAAACAGAGAGCTCGGCGAGGACGAGGGAGAAGAGGGGGCTTACCCTGTAGCTGGAAGGGGTCGAGGAAGACGGCGTCGAGCGGGTCGATGCAGACGGGTGGCGCGGCGCTCCTCCTCTTCCCCCGCTGCTCCTCCTAGGCCGTGGTCGATGAAGACGGCAGCGCGGCGCTCCTCCTCCTCCTGTGCTGCGGTGGCTCCTCGGGCAGATGTGAGAGGGGCGGTGGGTGGCTAGGGCTAGGGCGCTGGGCGGCGGTGGCTAGGGCAGCGGAGCTAGACTGGGGGGAGGGGACGCTGGGCGGCGGTGGCTACGGCAGCAGTGCTAGACGGGAGGGGACGGTGGCTAGGGCTAGGGCGCTGGGCGGCGGTTGCTAGGGCGTGCGGTGGCGCGGAATGGAGGCGACGGTGACTATCTCTTTCAGATCAAGATTGGAAGAGGAAGAAAGGGGAACGGTCCCTAACGTAACCGTACGTGGCGTCCCTAACGCAGAGGATAGCTGTGACGCACCACAGATAAGTGCGTCGCGCCTAACGGAACCGTGGCGCACCTGGTAAGTATGCGTCGCGCCTAAGCTACCCGTGATGCACCAACCAAAGGTGCGTCGCGCCTAACCTAACTGTGGCGCACCAGATGGAGGTGCGCGACGCCTATCCGTAATATATACATAAAAGAGCTGCGCGTGGCTGGGTATCAACAACTCATACTTACCCCAGTGGCTAGTGCCCTTGCTGCCTAGCCTCCCACCCGGGTTCGACTCCTGTCCACCCCCAATTTTTTTTTATTCTTACAAAATGATTCAAAATAAATAAATATATAAATCAATATATATAACAAATTATAGTAGATCAACATAGATGTAAATATAATGAAATTTGAAAAATCAATATGAATTCAAAAAAAAAATCAAATAAAGTGTTGACTAATTTAGAAATCATAAAATCTCAAATATTCTTATTACATCATCATAATTTTGTCGAATTCATGCACACACATGGCAACATAATGATTCACGTATCTCTAGCTAGCGTTTTACAATTTTCTTTCCCTTCTTTGTCGCGGTTGAGTAATTCAGTCCCGGAACACCGTGACTTCTTCGGTGGAATGGGCGACATGTAGGTAGCGTTGTCCTGCTTCTTCTTGTTGTGTATTTCGTTCCATCGTCGTTGTCATCTTCCATTTTCGGGTCGCCGTACTGGTCAAAGTCTTGCTCGTTGGCTACTCTATCCATTCCTATGATGCTTCTTTTGCCTCTTCGCACGACAACACGGCTAGGCCTTGTCGGGTCAGTAATGAAGAAGCATTGGTCCACTTGGTTAGCCAAGACCCATGGCTCATTTTTTGCGGTGACATTCGTGCCGGATTTGGCTTCAGGTATAACCATGGCGGTGAAATATTGTCCTTCTTTCCTGACGCTCTTTGCCCATGTGACACGGAACATTGGCACCTTCTCTCCGCAGTAGTCGAGTTCCCATATCTCGTCAATCCTACCATAGTATCTTTCCTTGACGTCACCTGTTAATGATTCCATCGTTACCCCCGAGTTCTGGTATTCGCAATTCGGGTCCTTATTTGCCGTGTAGAATGTGTAACCATTGATATCGTATGCCTGATAGGTCATGAGGTTATGTGCGGGGCCTTGTGACAATGTGAGTATGAGTTTTTCTTCTTCAGAATAAGGCGTCTCCGGGGGATCGGTCATAATCTTCTCCCTGAACCACTGTGTGAAATGGATGTTGTGCTCTCTGATTATTTCTGCTTCGGTCCTATGTTGGCCCCGGTCACTGTAATACTTCGCGATTAACATTTTGTGCTCTTCCAACCAAGGATCGACCACTGTTAGATGTTGTAGCGCGACTAGGTTTGCTCTGTCAAAGTCGTTTCTTCGGCCCTGAAAGTCGACATTCATTTCGCCTTGGCCCTCGCGATGTCCTCATCCAGCGAGCCTGCCAAAGTGCCTGTTTACGGGTAGACCAGGGTTCTCATCTTTGTCTAGAAAATTCGGTGTAGAAAGAGATGCACTCTTCTGTCAGAAAGCCCTTGGCAATGCTTGCATCTGGACGGGCCCTGTTGCGGACGTATCCTTTGATGGAACCATTCATCCTTTCGAACGTCATCATGGAGTGTAAAAACGGCGGCCCGAGCTGGATGATATCATCCACGACATGGACAAGGAGATGCACCATAATGTCGAAGAATGCGGGCGGGAAGTATATCTCAAGCTCACATAGTATCACCACGATCTCTTCTTGTAGCCTTGCGAGTTGCTTCACGCCAGTCGACTTTCGAGAGATGACATCGAAAAAGTTGCAGATTCCAAACAGCGTTTCGCGGACGTGCTCGTCCATTATCCCTTGAATTGTAACTGGAAGTATCTGCGTCATCATCACGTGACAGTCATGAGACTTCATCCCGCTGAACTTCTGCTTTGGTACGTCTAGGTATCTGCTTATCTTCCCCGCATAACCGTAAGGAAATTTGACTCCAAGGAGGCACTTGAAGAATTGGTCGATCTCCTTCTCGCTTAGCGTGAAGCACGAAGGGGGACAGTAATATTCCGTCTTTCTTGGCCTTTTTGCCCTTGCGGCGACCTTCCGTCCCATCTAACACATCATCATCATCATCGTCATCATCATCCGGTTTTCCTCCGTGGAGCTTGCCCCTGATATTAAAAAATCTCAAGTCGTTCCTTGCTTTCGGCCCATCTTTGGTCCTCTCCGGCATGTTGAGCAGGGTGCCAAGCAGACTCTCGCACACGTTTTTCGTGATATGCATGAGGTCAAGGTAGTGAGGCGTGCGGAGAATCTTCCAGTACCTCAGGCCCCAGAGAGCAGACCTTGTTTTCCATACACCCTTAACGGCGTCGGCGCCTTTCGCTTCTTTCCCGGCGCAGGGCACTCTTTCCAGTTCTTCAACAGCTCGTCGATTTCCTCGCCGCTCCTTTGACGTGGGGCTCTTCACATCTCAACTTCATTGTTGAACAGATCTTTGCGTTTTCTCCACGGGTCATCCTTGTGAAGCCACCTTCAATGCCCTAAGAACACGGTTTTCGAAGACCCGAGGTTTCTCTCTAGCTGGAGATACGTAGTGTCATCTAGCACCTAACGCATGCATAGAATCCATGCGTCACCTGCCCCGCGACATATCCGTAACCGAGGTAGTCATGCACCATCGTGATGAGCGCGGCTCTCATTGGGAAAAACGTTTCTCCATAGGCGTCCCACGTATTGGCTGGCTCGTCCCACAACGTGGCTAGCTCCTCTTCCAACAACTGGACATACAGATTGATGTCGTTACCTGGTTGTTTCGGCCCTTGAATAAGCATACTCATCTGTATGTACTTCCTCTTCAAGCACAACCAGGGGGTAGGTTGTATATACATACAAACACGGGCCAGGTGCTATGGGTGCTGCTCTGGTTGCCAAAAGGATTTAATCCATCCGTACTCATGCACAACCTGATGTTCCTTGGATCGTCCCCGAATTCGGGGTATTCGATGTCTAGCGCCTTCCACTAGCTAGCATCTGAGGGGTGTGTCAGCATCGTGTCATCCTTCTCCGGATCAATTCCATCATCCTCTTCTGGCTTCTCCCTTTCCGCGTGTCATCGCATGAGCTTCGCCTGTGTGGGGTCTGCGAAATACCGCTGTAGACGGGAAGTTATCGGAAAGTACCACACCACTTTTCGAGGAGAGGCCTTCTTCCCTGGCTTGTATCGAGTTGCGTCGCACACCGGGCATATGGTTCTCTCCGCGTCCGCGCCCCGATAGATGATGGAGTCATTAATGCAAGCATGGTATTTCACGTGAGGTAAATCCAGAGGGCACACGACTTTCTTGGCCTCCTCGATGCTCGTTGGACACTTGTTCCCCGTGGGAAGACGGCCGTGCCAGAATGCCATGTTCTCATCGTAGCTCGCATCAGTCCATTGGTGTTTTGTCTTCATCTCGAGGGTCCTTCACGTTACGTTCAGACGGGTATCCTCGCTCACGCATCCTTCATACAATGGAGTAACCGCGTCTATCTCGAGTTGCGACAACTTCGATTTCTCTCTAGCAGCAGCTCTGGTGTTGCTAGTCTCCTTCAGAAGTAGAGCTTGAACATGAGGTTCCCGCACCCAGTCCGACAACGATGTCCCCACATCTTCATCATGATGTCCTTCGTCTTGATTATGATCATGTCCGACATCTTCATCATGATGTCCTTCGTCTTGATTATGATCATGTCCTTCATCTTGATCATGATGTCCTTCATCATGTCCGGGAGACTCTTCATCTTCATCACTTGTCGGGTAAAGAGTGTAGCCATCCATGAAACCACGACGGATAAGTTGCGACTCCAAGTCACCACAATCGTATCTGATCAAGTGTTGCAGTTTGCATCTTCGACAAGAACATCTTATCTCCGTCATGTTATTTCGAAACATTTCGGCCGTCGCATGTTTCATAAATCTAGCCACGGTGCCTGTGCTTATATGCATGGTTGCCTGCATAGTAAAAAAAGATCAAAGGACAAATTAATTAGAATCAAATTACGTAATATATGGATGATACATGCATGGTCGTTGACGGAAAAATTCGGCATGACCTATGCTAAAAATAGGACATTCTCGGAGTGCATGGTCGTCGAAATGGAAATGAATCAACATTTTGGCAAAACATTTTGGCAAAACATGACAACTTATTTTTAAGACATCCCTATGCAACACAATTTCGCATATGTATATATGCAACCATATATATATATATATATATATATATATATATATATATATATATATGAATCTTTTGTGACGACGCACCGGCCGATACCGAGCGAGATCTATGAGAGAGCGAGATCAAGACACATACATATACATATCCCTCCAACAACTCACCAACTATAGATCTTGCCGACTCGAGACCGAGAGAGTGTGTGTGGCTATAGGGAGTGAAAAAGATGGAAGAGAATGTGGTAAAGTGAGATATGGGGGTGGAGAGGAGTGTTTACTAGATCCCCCTCACATATATATATATCAAATAAAATAAGTTAAATAATTTTTAAATGGTGGGAAAATGGGGAAAATGAGGTGGTGAGAAGGTGGGGGGCGACCAGAACTAAAAGGGGGTGGAGATATGGGGGGATGAGAGGTGGGAGGGGGTCCCAACCACTTAAATGGCTTCCAGGTATACCCGTGACGCACCGTTCTGTTGGTGCGTCACGGCTATGTGAGATAGGCGCGGCGCACGGGGCCACGGTGCGTCACGGCTACGTGTTCCACGTAGCCATGACGCACCAGAAGAACGGTGCGTCACGGGTATGACTGGGAGCCTCGCCTCCCTGGCCCCACACGTAGGCGCGGCGCGCGCACAGTTTGGTGCGCCACGGGTAAGGGGATAGGCGCGACGCACCCTGGCGTGGTGCGCCACGGCTATTAGGCGTGACGCACCGAATTGCAGGTGCGTCACGGGTATGGTCACTCCTATAGCTGTTTTCCTAGTAGTGTCCTCCTCCCCACCCCCTCCTCCACCGGCCATCTCCGACGAGGAGTACGAGGACGAACGGGACGAGCGCGCGCGCCGCCGCCCGTACCTCAACAAGGACAAATGTAAGTGGTTTTGGGACAATGCCATGTCAGTACCATGGCCGGACGTCCACCTCGCGGACGGCTGGCATCTGAATCCTAAGCGAATTCCGGTGCCGCCTGTCCCCAGGGCTGGCCTCGAGCAGGAGAACGAAATCCTCCACCGCCGAGAGAAGCTCCCCGAGGACCCGAGGATGCACCCGGCGTTCGCGCTGGACTCGCCGTATTGGGACACCTGGTTCCAAGACGTACATGACGCGCGCCATCGCGCCCGTCGAGCACCTCCGGGGTCTCTGCGCATTGGCAGCCATATGCGCGGGCCTGTCAAGGAGGAGGAGAACTTCCCCGATGATGTCATGGAGTGGGATTGCCTTGGCACGGCCCTCCATGACTCGGCCATGGAGGCCAAGGCGCACCAGGAGGAGGAGAGGCGCGAGGTGGCCGCGGTCCTGGCGGCCGTGCAAGCGGCGCAAGCTGCGGAGGAGGCGCCGCAAGCCCTGGCGCGAGCATCGGCGTTCCGGGAGTCCAGAGCGTCCAGGGAGGCGGCGGCGCTGGCGGCAGAGCAAGAGCAGCTCGCGGCCCAGGAGGAGGAGGAGCACGTGGAGGCCCTGTGCTGCTGCCCGCGAAGGTTCAGGCCACTGGTTGGCATGCAGTGGCACTGGGACGGTCCGCCTCCAGAGCTCTTCCGGGAGCCGGAGTACGTAATCCTCTCCGACGAGGAGGACGAGTAGCTGCGGCGAGTGGTCAACCGTAGTTAGGTTTAGGCCTTTTTTTGTTGCATGTACCGACCGTTTGTGCCCCCACCCCCAAGTAAGCAGACCCGTAGGGCGCGTTGCAAAATTCCTGTGTCTCCCCCTCCCGGACGGCTGCTCAAACGGACGGATTCGTCCGTGTTTTGAGCAGACCTGTAGGAGATGCCCTTAGTGGAATGATCTCTTGACCCCTGCATCCATTAACGTGATGAATGGTGCTATCATATCAGGCGGAGAATTCAGAGCCCACCTGAAAAGACAACGTATTTCCCCATCGCGTGCCAGAAATCATCCGAGGTCGAGGGGGCGATAAGGAAGTGAATTTTTACATAAATAACATTTTGGCGCAGAAAATTCACACTCTAACCCCCCGAACCAGAAAATTCGAAAAATAATCCTTTCTCTTAACGCCCGCCACGAGGGCGTTATGCTCAATTACTTAACGCCTCAGGTCCGCGGCGGTAAGGACCGTGCCAGTGTGGACTCTCGATCCTACGTGGCAGGCGAGCATAAGGCCTTCCGTAATGTGAGACGACAAAGCCGTATCTTAGCTAGTTCCACGTCAGCATGCCATATTTAAGCAACATCAACGTATTGTCTGCCGTTTCTTGTCTGCATGTGCCCATTTATTTCTCCTCACACATCCCATCGACAACCCATGGCAACAATTGGCCAAACCATGCTTGATTACCGTGATTTGGGTAGATAATTACTTGTTTGTCTAGGATTATGTGGTAGGAGCCGTAGCTAAAATAGGAACCGGCTATTCCCTCTCTCTCTCCATTTAATGCTCTTCCACGTAATCAACCATCCGACGTGGACAATTAAGAAACAGCACACGCTGGAGCGTTACGGATGGCCTAACGCCCCCGACGAAGGCATTATGCACCTCAACGCCCTAGCTGGGGACGTTATGCTACTTAACGTATTGAACGGGGGCGTTATGCCCTGTGACTTAGCACAGGCGCACGGCCCCCTCCCGCTATTTCCCCTCTCTCTTGTTCTTGAGAAAGAACACGAACTACCCCGCCTCCCCACCCCTTTTATCCGCAAAATTTGTCGAGTTTTGGGAAGATCGGAGGATATTTGTTAGGGATTTGGTTCCCTAAAGAATCCCAAAGGTATTACCCCCCTTTTCCCCCTCATTTTATTGGTTGAATCTCTCACATCTCATTCTCTAGGTTTTCCTAATCCGTAGTCTATCTAGTTTCTTACCTATTAAGTTTGCTAGTACTAGGTTGCTAGTAGTGGATTAGTGTGTTTCTAAGTAGTTATAATGAGATTTGTACTACTATATTTGAAACCCTAGGTTTTAGTACTAGATCAGTTGATTTGTAGTAATAAGTTAGTATTAGTATTACTAGTTTAAATTAGTAATAGTAGGATGCTATTATAGATTGGTAGGTTCCTATTAGTAATAGTAGTTGAAATTTTAGTTCATATTATTGCGAAATTTATTTCATTATTAATTCTAATTCATTATAATTTTGATGTGGTTTTAGTAGATTGGTAACCTTTATAGTTTTGATGTGGTTTTAGTAGTAGATTGGTAATAAGACTTTGTTTTTTTATTGTTAGATGACAAGGAGAACAAAACACAAGGATAATGCCTCCGATACTAGCAAGGGCAACACTGTGAAGACCAAACTAATGAAGTCAACTAGTTCAAAGGGAAAGAAGATGAAGGATCCAGATTACATGACCATGGGTTTGCACGAATGGGAAGAGGTCAGAATGAAGCTAGACCCTTATTTGACACTGAGAGAGAAGCTAGCCGATACCCAATTTTTGAACAAAGAACAAGCTAAAGTGTTTCAAGTTGTCATTCAAAACAATAGCCTAGAGATTGTGAGCCAGAAGCACGTTGATTTTGAGTACATCAGGGGCTACGAGTATCAGTTTGGAAATCTCACTTCCGTTTGTGAAGACATCGGTGTTAAGAAGATCATGGAATTTAAACAAGCGTATAATGCTGATGTGGTGAAACAATTCTATGCAACCATGTTCTTCGTGAAAGACCAGTACAAGACAATAAAGTGGATGTGCGGTGAAGACATGCATAGTACCCCCTTCGTCGACTTTGTCAAAGCAATGGACTATGAGGAGCAATATAGAATTCGGAGATCAAGGGGATGCTATGGTCAGGGTGCTCCGCCAAGCAAGAGTTGCCTTAAGTTTCATTACCCCGAGGAGACATCCTCAAAAAACATTGGTAAAATTGTTGGACTAATCCCAAGGTATTACTATTTTAGGAAGCTGCTGAACGTGACAATTTGTCCCAAGGCCGGCAATCTAGGCGAAGTTAGCGATCATGTCATCCAGCTATTGTTCCGTACTCGTAATTCCAATGCTTCGATAAATGTGATGCAGTGGATGTACGAGACGATGATGCATGTGGTCAAGAACCGGCGGTCTCTTTGCTATGCACCATACATCTATGCATTCATCAAGTACGTGAGGGCCACGAGGTACAGTGAGCTAGCACCACTTGAGGAGTTGTTTCCAGCAAATGTGCCTCATCACTCCTATGAGACCAAGGCCAAGCGCGTCTCAAGAGCCATCGGTGCGGGTGCATCATCTAGTGGTACGCAGGGCAACCCTAGTGCGCTACGGGAATTTTTCATCAAGTTTTGGAGCATGTGCAAATCCAACTATGTCCGGACCCATCGGATGCATCAACTTGAGAAGAAGCATTTCAGGGAGTTCCGGAAGGACCGAAGGCAACGTGGATTCAACGATATTCCTAACAATGGGACCGACTTGGCCGATAGTGACGTAGAAGATTACCCTACGCCACCGGTTACCAATGATGACTTCCGCGGTTGGGGTGGTGCACTCCCTAACTTCGTTACCGGCCAAGATGACGACCAAGATGACGATCAAGAGGACGACCAAGATAACCGCCAAGATGACGATGATAGCCAAGACTAGTCTAGCGCGTAGTACTTCATTTGCAATCCCGTCTTGTAATGGTCCAATTTAAAGACTTTTCACATTTGAACATTTTTCGTGTTCGTATTGTCGAATTTGAACCGTCTATGTAACATGAACGTATTCTAGAATTTATTTCACCTTGGCGTTATGCAAACTATCGTTCTGGATTGTTTGACGTGCTCGTTGTGTTATTTTTTTGGAAATCATTGTGAAATGTACATTGGAAAATGGTTGTGGAGTAAGGTTGCCAGGATCTTAACGCCCTAGAGTAGGGCGTTAAGTTAGCTAGCATAACGCTCTCCTTAAGGGCGTTATGCCCTGTTCGCGGAACTCTGGATGTTCGGTAAGGTCACAGAAATTGCGAGGAGGTAACACGGAATTACGCTATGTGGAGGCTTAACGCCCTCGAGGTAGGCGTCATGTTGTTGCGACACGTGGAACTCCGTGTCCATGTCCGTCTAGGATCAGTTAGGGTAAGGAAATGGCGCGGACATTATGCGGAGTTCCATGTTGCAGGGGCTTAACACCTTGAGGAAAGGCGTTATGCGACTTAGGGTTTAAGTCCAGTGCAAATGCCCCCATTCCCACATCCTTCCCTATTCCAACATCAGCAGCCTCCGCCGCTGTCTCCCGAGATTCGCCGGCCCGGCTAGGGAGTAGCTGCCGCCACCGCTCCTTTCTAGGGCTCCTCGTCAACGAGCTTGGCCGAGCCCACCCCATTCGATCTCTCCTCTTTTCTTCTCAAGCAAGGTCCCTCGTCAACCAATCCCGTTTCTCCAACCTTCCCATCGCCTTCACGATGCCAAGTTGGCCCGATAGCGAGAGTTCCCACGACTCGTGGCTGGGTCTTGTACGTACTATGACAAATTTTGAGTTGTGTTAATGCTATTTTTTGTTAAATTTATTTAGTGTTAATTTCATAGTGTTCGAATTCTAGGGTTAGTGTTTTAATTTGTCGGTCTTTGTCGCTCCACGCTGTCGAGAATGTTCCGGATACTATTGAGGACCCTTTGTGGTGTGGGGTTGCGCTCGATTCAAATGAGACTTGCCGCTTTCACAATGCGTTGCCCGAGAGGTTCGTTGCTTTAGGAGGGTCGAATACAGGACGACATTTCTATGGGTGTTCCATTAGGAACGTAAGTGCATCACCGTTTGAGCTATGGTCCTCGTGGATACTTTTTTGGATGATAACATCATTTTCTTGTGTGTGTAGGATGCCATAAATTTTGGATTTATGTGTTGGGTGGATGTTGTGTGGGAGCCTACCCTACAAAGATCAATTGACAGAATCTGGGACATGTATGAGGAGAGCAACAATGCTAGAATCGATGACAAGATTCGTAATGACGAGTTGTTGGAAGAATTGTCGGACGAGAAGAATAAGCTTGATGAAAAATACCAGTTATTAATAAAAAATACGAACAAATGGTTTGACTCCCTTGAGAAGAAGATGCATCTGGAAAACTTGGACAAAATGCAGAAACAAGAAACAGATTTGGAGAAATTAGGGAGAAAGCTCGAGGAGATGCAGAAAGAGAGAGATGCATTTCAAAGTGAAGTGGCAATGCTCAAGCAACTGCATATGAGCGAAGCTGAGAGTAGAAAAAGAAAACAACACGAGTGGGAGATGCAAAACAATGCACTCAAGGAGGAGAAGAAAAAGATAGAATATAAGTTGTTCGACCTGCTGAAATCAAACTTAGCTAACAAGGAGAAGATCAAGAGGATCAAGCTGATATGCGATGAGTGAGGAGAGTGCACTTAGAGGAATGTCATTTAATGGACTGTAATTTCGCTGATACGCAAAGACATTTTAGTGGACTGTAATTTAGTGTTCAATTCGTACCTTATCTTTCATGTATCGGACCTTATACTTCATGTATCGTACCCTAACTTGTTGTTACGTGTTGTATTCGAATGTTATCTATTTGTTTACGAACAATGCATTTTTTGTTGCCTAGTTCATAAGAAAAATGACAAAGTAGACACCCAAATAGGGAAAAGTATCTTAACGCCCTAATACTAGGCGTTATGCTTTGGAACTTAACGCCCTAAGTAAAGGCGTTGTGCTGGTAGGAAGCTGAATTTTGCCCCAAGTCCGGGTAAAATCCTGGCCATAACAGATCCCATCCGGATATATAGGGACGGAATTCCGCGTTGTCGGGGGCATAACACCCTAAGTAAAGGCGTTAAGCTGGAACAGGACACGGACTTTCATACCAAGTCCGGGTAAGTTCTAGAACCAAACAGACCTCAGCCGGATTTAAGGGCGGAAGTCCAGGAAAATTTCTCACTAGATCACTTAACGCCTTCGTCCAGGGCGTTATGCTCCTGGAGGAAATTTTATGCAGTTCGTTTGTCCACGAATCGTGTGAGGACATACTAAGTTGTATTTAATGCGGAAACATAACATCGTACATAGAGTAACACAACAACAACATAGTTTAACACAACATAGGGACATAAAGTGCGATGGAGTACAATGTTTGAAAGGAATTCACTCAATGACATAGTTCACTCAATGTTAGTCAATGACATAGTCCATAACGACTACATAGGGAATCTACTGCGATGACCTACGGCCCTTCCCCTTGTCATTCCTCTTGGAATTGCACTCTTGTTCCTCTTCTTTCTCCCTTGCTAGTCTAGCCTCGTAAAGGACCCTTTCCTTGAAAATCTTGTGCTCCTCAGCTTTTTGTGCCGCCTCTCGTGCCCATAACTTCCTAGTATGCTCCTCAAAATCCTTTTGACGTTGCTTCTCTGCCGCTTCATGCGTTTTCTTCTGACGCCATTCGTGCGCCTAGTGCTCGTCCCTAATCTTCTGATTATCTGCCCTCTTCTTTTCTTTGCCCTCTCTCTTCTTAGCCTTCAGTAAAGCTTCATCTTGCTCTTTCACCTTACGCAAACCAATTTCCAACCAACAAGACTTCTCATCCTCCTCGTCGGAGTCGTCCACCCACTTCATTGTTGCCTTGTTGGGTTGAGAAGCCGCCATGCCTACAGAAAATGCAAAGTAGAACTTAGTACGGACACAAGAAAGCATGAATTTAGGCAACAAAATGTAAAATTCAGAATAATATGATTACCTCATGACCACCGCGCTCTACCTCTACCTCTAACTAGAAGCCTAACAGGTTCATCGCAGCCAAATCTTTGTCTAGGCGCCACATAGCCGTACTATTTCAACATAGATACACCAAGAGTTCATCAAGATTCAACACCAATGTACGAACGGTCATGTCTCCCGTTTTGACCGTTTTCCGAAACCGGCTTTGAAAATTCCAGAAAATTCAAAAAAACTCGAAACGATGCAAGAACTTCGCGTGGTGTTATTATATATGTCCTAGTATCCACCAAAAATAATAAACTTGGAATACGACAATTTGGTGGAAAATGTGTTCACAGAAATGAGCTATCTCGTACGAAGATTCATGGCTTTCGGGCGAAATGACGGATGTTTTGGCCACATCCATGGCATAGTTTGTTTAAATGTGACCAGATTCCACACAAAGATGCATATTGGTACAACTAACAATGTTCACGAATAAAGTTTTATTTTCGTTGAATAAAAATACCATTTTCCATTTCCGGAGTGTCAAAACTGGATTTTTTTGTGAAGCACATACACACAATATGTTGCAAAAATGTACAAAGTAAAATTCTAAATATATTTTGTCATATTTTATCTACAAATAACAAACTTACTACCTCTCAATAGCTCAAATACACCTCCTTTGAAAAAGACAAATTTCTACTGATTTCGCTGAAACCGGGCCAAATTTGAACTACAGGTGACTTGTAGTTTTCTCTTTATTTTTTGAAAAAATCATTTTTAGGTAGCCAAGTACCTATTTCAACATAGATACACCAAGAGTTCATCAAGATTCAACACCTAGGTACGAACGCTCATGTCCCCCGTTTTGACCGTTTTTCGAAACCGGCTTTAAAAATTCCAAAAAATTCAAAAAAACTCGAAACAATGCAAGATCTTCGCTTGGTGTTATTATATATGTCCTAGTATACACCAAAAATAATAAACCTGGAATACGACAACTTGGTGGAAAATGTGTTCACAGAAATAAGCTATCTCGTACGAAGATTCATGGCTTTCGGGCGAAATGACGGATGTTTTGGCCACATCCATGGCAGAGTTTGTTTAAACTCGACTGTTGAAATGCACAAGCAAGCTCAATCAGAACATGGCTTACCCCTCAGGAGCCCACTCGTGGACGTGGCGTGTCTCCGTCCTGATGCCTGCCCCGCCAACTACTCCTGGGTCGCCACCGCTTGCCATTTTGCCCAGGGGTTCACCCTCCTAACCCCCACCTATTAACTCTCCGCCCGAGAGCACGAAAAGAGCCGCCACCGCGGGTCGAACAGGTGGCGGGCGCAGTGAGAACGGGCGCACCACCCGTTGCATCGCAGAACGGTGACCGCAGAGTAGATAGAGGTGGATCAGGTGACAGTTGAGGAGGGCGGCCGCTGCAGTGCAGGTGGTGGCGACGCAGTGGTGGCAGCGCTGTTCGGGAGCAGGGGTGGCACGCGCACGGACAGATTCTCGTTGTGCCGCTCGGGGCAGTGGTGGCGACGAGATGCACATGAACATAAAGGTGTCGGGTGGGCCCAGTTCGCACAAAGGTTTTGTCCTTATTACACGGTCTCACATGTAAGATCTGCCGATAGTAGACGGAAATAGACGAAACTGCCTCAAAACTGGCCATTTGGCCTCTGCATAGTAACTACGCCGGTAATAAGGGCAAAACTGAGGACGATTTAACCTAGGGAAAAAACTGAGTACATTGAGTTCTCTCAGGGCAATCCATTAATCAACCCCTGACTTGTACAAGTGGAATTGGGAGCAAATCAACACGTATTCGGCCCGCTCGGCATACTTAGCATGGTTTGAAGGGATCGTTCCTCTGGTCGGGGTAAGGCAGATCTGGAAGTCTCGCGCACCGGGGAAGTATAAAGTTTTCGCTTGGCTGGCCCTGAGAGACCGCTGCTGGACTACGGATCGCCTTGAAAGGCGTGGATTACCGAGACCACCGGTCTGCCCCTTCTGTGACCAACAAGGGGAGAGCATTGACCACCTGCTCCTGGGATGCACACTAGGGAGATAGGTTTGGGCGGCGTTCCTGCAGCCTTGGGGAAAAGGGGAGTGGCTCCCTGCTTCGGAAGGGACGAACGACGCATACCGAGATTGGTGGACGGCTCTCCTACTCATTTGCTGGAGTTTGTGGAGGCACCGGAACGACATCGTCTTTCTGGGTGCGAGGCCTTCTTCGACATTGGTCATTAGGGGCATCGTAGAGGAGTTGGAGCTTTGGCGCCTAGCTAGGTTTTTTAGAAAGAGCTTAGCACCGGTAGATAGGTGGAGGGTTGACGAGTAGTCCCTTTATGTTTCCTTTGCAGTGGATCGCGTCCTCAACGTCTGTGCCGAACGCGTTGTAATTGGCCGCTTGGCCTTTCTTCTATGAAACCGATACATCTTTCCATCCTTAAAAAAAAATGTACGTACTGGTTTTCTCATTTCATGTTTCAACGTACGTACCGTGCCAAGAAGAAAAACGTTTTCACTCTCGCGACTCAAAACAAAGAACCTGTTCGGAACATGTGTAGGTACGTTGTTCTGGTGATATGGCCACATGAGGGACGAGAAAAGCAAATATTCGTCGAAAATTTTGTCTATGTTTGAAAATCTCAAATAGACAACAATCATATGATGCATAACTCAATTATCAATCACAAGCTAGGATTTAGTCTGTTGGTAAAGTGACCAGTGATTGTTCTACATGGTTGATCGAAACTCTTTTAACTCATTTATATTTGCTAAATAATTTTTAAAATATAATTTGAATCTGGCCGAAATATTTGAAAATTCTCTTAGAAATTTCGTGAATTTCTCGAAATTTGCGAATCTCTGACATGGGCGAAAGAAAAAAAACGAAATGTGGAACACCAGTACAAACTATGCACACAAGTACATGTGCATAGGGCCAGGGCCGGTCCTGAGGGGTGCGGCTGCCCCAGGCCCAAAAAATCAAGGGGCCCCATCTAGGCGGTGGCGTGTTGTATATGTTGTGCGGGAGAAGTTCATAGGATATTGGGAGGCACCATTGGAGGAGCTCCGAGAGCTCTATCATATATGAGCTAGAGAGACTAAGGACGAACAAAGGCCTTTTCTCCTCCGGTAGCCTGGTTGTTTGTCCTTTATTTAGCCATATAGTTGGATTAAGTGGGATGCTCACATAATGAAATAGAAGAGCGCTTCACCTGTAAAAAAGTGTTGTTTTTTCTAAATAGTTTTTTCCTATGTTAATTGCTCTAATGGTTTCCAAAAGCAACACAACCAACCCTAGTGCATAAACATGTGGGGGGGGGGGGGTACACCGCGCCGAATCTTAGAGGGCCTAGTCATCGTGTAAACAAAAGCAAAACGTTAGATGCGTGAGTGCCATCAAATGGTAGCAGGGGACGATGGTCTGATAGTGACGATAAGGTGTTCTTCGAATAAAAAAATCATATTTTTAATTCATATATCTACTGGGAGAAAAAAATAGTAATGTTGATATACTATTATCAGTGAGTTTGCGTGTAGACTTGTTTGAAGATTTTTATTAACTTTAAGTGTCATAAATTACATATACATATATTAATAAATTATTATGCTTGTACTAAGGGCCCGGTCTTGTAACTTCGTCCCGAACCTCTGAAATCTCAGGACCGGCCCTACGTAGGGCCTATCCAATGTTGAAATAGCGAGGGCCATGAGGAGCTTGTGGTCGGCCTTAGGTGAAAATAAGCATGGTAGCTATTGGTCTTAGCAATAAAATTCCTACGGTCGGGCCTTACCACTATGGCCGGACGGCAAGCAATATAAAATATTATTTTCATATCTGTTCTTCACA
>JAPCYS010003313.1:0-20794 GCA_028641055.1 Alopecurus myosuroides | reverse complement strand
ACAATTTCACTTGGGTATTTCATGTGGATAATTCATACTAATTACTAACTGTTATTTGTAAAACAAAATATAAGGCTGGCCAAAGATCCTACATGGCACTTTACTTTCTACACCGTAAATTTTAGAGGATCAGCATATGCATCCTTCATTCATAAGCATATGATACCATGCTGTGAAATTTTATCCCAGAAAAACAAGGTTGCAAGCTTCATCGGGACCACTCGATCATCTTTTTGTTTCTTCTGGTCTTCCATGATGCTGGTTGTGCCTTCTCTAGTTAAATTCTTCTAGTCCTGTATAATCTCATAATCACATACGGTAATTAATGTAGCCTTTGGAACATTGGAAGACATGATGTATATACAGTGTTTGTTTCTCACCAACTGCATGTCTTCTGTGTATATGGTCACACCAATTTTCATAGGACAAATCTATTTATATGTTGGTGATCTTCTATATGTTGAACATTTATTTGGAACAAAGAAAACAAAGAAGATCTCTTGATACAATTCCTGAATCCAAGATTCCACGATCAAGAGCCTAGTTTTTGTATGCTAAATTGTTTTACTAGCTTCTATTTCCTTGTTTCTTTTTCCTTGCACTGCCCTTTCTATTTCCTTGTCACTAATGAATTTCTCTATTTCTTTGATGCAGTATGAACCTGGTGAACTTGTGGACAGAAATAACAAGGAATCATACATGCGGTACATGCTCCAGAAGCTCCAAAATGGGGAGCTCACCATCTTCACCCCTAGAGCTTTCAAGTGCCCATTCGATGACAAGCCGGATGATGGGATGAGGGCTGCACTCCTCACCCATGCTAGGAGCTTATCCAGGGAGGGGAAGACTGAACAGATTCAGGCAAGCCATAAGGCTCTCTGCTGCTGTACATGGTTGGCGATGCCGACCCAGATCTTCCAGGGATAAACTCGGCAAGGCATCAACGCCGTAAGATGGCGAGGAAGGTGAAGAAGGACAGGAAGTTGGACCTGGAGTATGGTGGCAAGCAGCAGTAATTCATGTTGCTGTTAATGTGGACTAAGCAATGAACTATTTTAATCCTATCTTATGTTATATAAGACTGCTCTTATGCAGTGGTGAACTAATTAAGTGTGAGAAGACTACTTGTGTATTAAGTTATTTGTGCTGGACTAAGTGTAAGACATATTAATCTAGTTGTGCTTGTCTAGTTGTGTTTGCTTTCATGTTTAGTTTTCATTTTCTGTCCTCTAGTTTATTTCAGTATCATTTTTAGCCTCAGTTGTAGCCTACTGCTGCTCATTTTCCTTTAGTAAAACCTTTGTTTTTCTGTATAAATAAATCCAACAATTCTAGATGTCTTTTCATCAAAAAGAAAAGCTGCAGGTTTATGTGAAAACCAAACAAGCACTGTCCATATTTCTCTTTTTGAAAAATAGGAAACATGAAAAAAAAAATCAGTAGTTGCCATATTTTTCTTTTTTTGCGCGTGTAGGCACCAGCTGCGCTAGGTCCAGGCCCAGGCCCATTTTGCGCAACTGTGCGTCCCAACGCCATCAGCCCACTGCCCACGACTCCACGAGGCAGTTCCTTACTAGTGGCCGTTCGGGTAAAGGGTTTCCTAACCCTACCTCTTGTTCCCCAACCACCGCACCTCCATTGCCGCGCCACCACCTCGTCAAAACTTTGGGAGGGATTTCGCGTCTCGTCAAGGCTCTTCACCGAGGGATTTCGTCTAGTCAAGACTTTGGGAGGGATTGGACGTCTACCCGCCGAATCCCCTCCGTACAAGTGTTCCTCCTCCAAGTTAGGCCAAGAACATGACCTCCTCGGTAATTTCTCCGGTTCCCTCTCTGTACCCTAAAAATCCTCCACCTTTAGTCGTGCTCCTCTGCCCTCCGCCGTTCCCCCTTTAGCTTCTATTGCTGTTCGATCTAGGTTAGTATTGGTACTAGGTGGACCTAGCGCGCTTTGCCGCGCCGTTAATTGTTGTTGTTGTTTAATTCTCCATGTGATCTGTACCACTATAGCTTCATGTGGGATTTTCATCTATAAGGTCTTTAAAATGAATAAGGTCCAAATTAAATAAGGTCTTTAAAATGATCTCGGTTTACATCTATGCTGAAATTATGATGCAATTATATTATGTGTTGATTAATTGTCCAAGCTTGATGTTTGTTTTTGAGAAATAAATTTTATTGAAGCTTTTCCATGTATATTGATCCAATAAAACATTCAGCATTTGAAGTTATCTTGGTGTTAGTTTTAACCAAACAGACAGAAGGAATTGTTTTTCTCTAATGAAGAAAGGTGCATTAATCCTACAAACGGACCCAACCATTTATCAACAAAAACAAAACCTCTCTCTTAGACCATCAAATCACTCTTCTCTCCCCAGCGCCTCCCCTCTAGAAGCTACCCTAAAAATCTCAAGAATTTCCGCATCCACCCTAAAAATCTCAATGTAGAAATCCCCAAATTCACAACCGACCTCTAAATCAGATTCCTAAAACCAAAATAAATCGTATTGCTGATGTGGTGTGATCACTTATAATAACTCACCAACGTGGTCACTGAGAAGGCTGAGGTTGTTGATGATGCCTGTAAGACGTATAGAAAAATCCTCAATGGAATCGCCGGAGTGGAAGCGGAGGTCCTCGAACCAGTTGACTTTAGTTTCTAACCAGTTGAAGGATTAATACTTCATGTCATTACTATTAGTGAGAGGCCCACATGTAGTTACCTTGTTATCATAAATTTGGTTTGTTAGGCACATATGTATGCGTGTTATCTCACTTTTCTAACAACAATACTCCTTGGCTCTTCGTCCTAATGTCATGTGTACTTATCATTTGTTACATTACTCTTTTTCACAGGTGAAGACTCCGATCCGTCCGCTTCAAGCGTGCCCGGACAGATGATCCTAAGCGGAGTTTTATAGACAAGACCGGGAAATACACTATGAGCAGGAGATGAGCAGTGGTGTCTATAAGAAGGAAGCAGCTGGTCGTGGCAAGCCACCTGCACATGACAAGAAATCTCCATCTGGCTCTCGCCGCCGCTCTAAACCTCGAACTGACTATTCTGAAGAGGATGATGAGCTTTCTGAAAAGGATGAGGTAGCTTCTGCATACTCACCATCTGACGATGAAGATGATGACTTCGAGTTGGAGAAGCTCCCTGATGATGATCTGCTCAAGGTGGAGATTAGCAAGTACCGTGCTATTCGAGAGCTCTCGCCGTATCGGTTTGCTGAGAGAACCAACACTGAGAACCCCCAGTTCTGGACCGTCACTAAGGAGAAGATTTGGAATGATGTTTACTGTCAGCTACAAGAGCCATTTGTCAAGACTCAGTACATCAACATGGACTGGTTCAATCAGCACCTTTTGACAGATTTCTCTCATGTGGAAGCAGCTCTGAAGAAGATGAATCTATATGATATCGTGCGTCTTCGTGAGAATTATATTCCAGAAATGATTCGTCAGTTTTTTTGCACTATTCATTTCCATGACGACACTCAGCGTTCCATTACTTGGATGTCGGGAGAAGAGAAGTTTGAATCAAACTATGGTACATTCTGTGAACACTTGGGGTATGTAGGGGAGAAAGCTGGAGGTTTTCGTATTCACTCTGAAAAACCAATGAATGTGAAGGACATCAGCTTCACTCTGTACCCTGATGCCGAGATCAAGCTACCTTCGATCACGCATATGTATCATTTCTATCACACTCTTGCCATGATCTATCGTGAGAACATCTACACAAGTCAGGGGATCAAGTGAGTGTTCGGCGCTATCTTATCAATCTTCTTTACTACTCTCAGCCTAGTGAACAGACCAAGATCGATGTGTGTGACTTCATTTTCCAAGAGATGAAAAGGAATATTATGTCTCGCATGACTCCGAGTTACTCAGCTATTGTGCAGACATTCCTCGATAAGGTTCTACCTTCTCATCTTCTACAAGGGAAAAGGGTGAAACAGCAAGGACTTAGTCTGCCTCTTCGCTATGAACGTCCTGATCTTCCTGAGATGATGCCTTCCGAAACTCGGGTCAAGTCTGGTCAGGATAGGCGTGTTACATCTCGTGCTGGGTCATCTGGTTGTACCCATGGGCCAGTTCCCAGAGGACATCTGGAGCTGCCAAGTTCTTCTCTGAATTGTTTGGTGTTTGCAAGAAGAATTATGTCATTAGTCACAACAACTATGAGCTGTCCAAGGATACTCGTCGTCGGCTGAACAAGGATCTTCGTGACCGTGGCATAGATGCTTCTGATGGACCTGAACTTGCTCCCACTCCATTTGTTGATTTTGAGATGCCTCCTATTCGTGACTCCGACTTTGTTGGGTTCTTCGATGGTGGTTCCACAAGCTATGAGGGAACGGACAGGCCAGCAGCTAGAGATGGTGAAGAAGCTCATGATGGTGAAGATGGAGGCAGGGTTTAAACTGGGCTTTCGTTAGCAACGCTTGACCTTTCGCTCTTTTTGGCGTTTCGATACCAAAGGGGGAGAAAGTGTTGAGCTTTCTATTTAGGTTGTGCGGGTTCCTAGGGTTTTCTCGCGCTCGCAAGCCATCTTGAACTTATATTTGTATTCTGTGCTTGCATGTATCGGTTTATGTTGTGCTACCTGGTATATTCGGATTTCATCTTTAAGTTGTGTTGGGACAAGCTATGTTTATCTCGGATGTGAAATTATCTAGCTTACATCCTTATGTTAATCCATATTGTTACTTGCATATTTTCATATCTTGTCCTGTATCCTAAAGATATAGCTGTAGCTGTTATCCCTCGGAAACACATCCTAAGAAACATTTAGTAGACTAACCAGTTAGCATACTCTGAGACCGGAATTGCCCGGTTGAGTTCCGGTACTACCGAGGGGGTTTCCGGCCTAGGTACTGGTTTCCATCTGGTTTGCCGATTGAGCAGCCGGTCTAGAAACCGACAGAACCTGGTCGTGTTCCGGTACTACCGAGGGGGTTTCCGGCCTAGGTGCTGGTTTCCGCCCGGTTAGCCCATTGAGCAGCCGGTCTAGGAACCGACAGAACCTGGTCGTGTTCCGGTACTACCGAGGCGGATTCCGGCCTAGGTTCTGGATTCCATCCCGGTTAGCCGATTGAGCAGCCGGTCTAGGAACCGACAGAACATGGCCGTGTTCCGGTACTACCGAGGGGGTTTCCGGCCTAGGTTCCGGTTTCCAGCCGGTTAGCATTGTATCCAGCCTCGCGGACCGAAAAGGGCTAGGTCGGGCCGGCCCAACTAGCGGACCGAAAAAATAAAGGAGGCAATTTCGGCCGTATCTGCTCACGGTTACCCAGATCGCGACTGACAGCCGATCTAAACAGCCGTAATTTCAGCATCCTTCACCAGCCGATCTAAACGCCGCCAATATCCGGCCGCCGCCACTGCCGTGCCATTGACGTCGACCTTGGCGCACGCGCACGTCTGGATGCGGTTCACGTCGGTCGTTGCACAGACGCGCGATCGCGACTGACAGCCGCGCACAACGACGTCGACCCCCAAGCCGGACCTACATCATGTTTAGGTACACCATTTTCCCTTATGCACGTCCAAGTTGGTATCTTCGTCTATGATGAAGGTGAACGCCTTAGGGTTTAGGCTAGGTTAATTACGATTGTAGGCACATGGGTGTTTTCATTCATTAATTTTTTTTTCAGCAAAAATACTACTGGAGAGATCAGTTGCAATGTTGAAAAGTTGTGATTATGTTGACACTTTAACATCCCAACAGAAGTCCGTGTTTTTCTTTACGAAGCTACATAGCATGCTCGATATTCCTCGTATCGGCATGAGGCAGGGTTTATTGCATTTTATGATGGATAGCTATCATGTTGAAAGTGGAAAGTTTGTCTTGCCGGATACTTTTGATGAATTGACAGCAGGTACCGAAGAAATCGATGCTATACTTGGGCTAGTTGACTTCGGAGATGATATATTCAGTTTCATAAACAAGAACGGCTTAGAAGCACAGACACGCATACCACCTCACTTCCTGAATGTGAGGTCCGGGGAAATAGAGATCGATGATTTGATTGCAAGTAACAATGCGAAACATAAGCCCGATGACAATGAATTTATCCAGAAGTCGGTCTTAATCCTTCTTGGTACCTGCTTGCTCCACATTCAAGAAAGTATGTCCCAAAGTCTTTTTATTGTTTAGTGGAAAATGTTGATCGGATACCCACATTCAACTGGAATGCTTTCGTACTGGGGGTCTTAATGAAAAGCATTATAAAGTTGAAAAAGGAAAAGAAAATTCATTCGAAGTGGCCAAAAGGAAACTTGGTTTTTATACAGGTACTTCGCAATTATATTTCAATTTAATTTGTCGTTGCTCCAAATTCTGTAATAACTTTGTTTTTGTCATTTATGCAGTACTTGTACTGGGTGAAGGTGCTTCCATTGGATGGTCCATCTCATATGTTGGATAATATGCTGCTTATGAAAAATTGGACCGAGGCAGCGGCCTTGCAAAGAGATTTGCATGACAATTCAAAGGGTCGTGGCAAGGGAAAGGTAACTTTTTGACGATACTTTCTTTTACCAAAATATTAACTTGTTTACAACATTAAAATTTAATCTTATTTATGTTTCAGGTTATAGACCGTATTCCCGGTGCAGCAAGAATGAGGGAGACGAAATCATCTCCAGAAAAAACGAAAAGCATGGAATCTAGCGTTGGCGATGCGAAAAAGGCTGAGGCTAAATCTACGCCAAGGTCAAATGCTTCCCGAGCAATGAGGTAACATTGGAACTTATTATGGCGACACTTAATAACTTGAGAGCCGAGGTCCGCCGCATTCCGGACATGTGTGCACAGGTGGGTGACGCGGAAGTCAATATTATATTAGTCACACTCTTTTATGCACATGACATGATTCCACTATATTTACCTTGCAGAAAGTTATCGAAACGCTGAATAAAGAAGGTCTCATTTACAAGACCAAAAATGAAAAGATTTCTGAAATGAATCAGGAAGATGTATTTTCCGAGCCTGCTAGGAAGCATCCTCTCAAGTATGCTTGGGACATAAGCATTAGTGACGACAAAATCGATCGACGTAATAATTGTTCGGAAGGGAGTTACAGCGATAACATCGCAGTCAGTAACACACCTTCCCGCAATGATCAATGTCTCCCACCTGAAAAAAAGATGCAGCCAGGTAGTACCCCAATACACACCATCTTAATTAACGATGATGGTCCATTAAGATCAAAATCTCCATCTATAGATATGGTTGATCTACCAGTTGTGACCCCAGTAAAGAATGCTGGAAGTGGAGATGAGAGTTCAGATGATAGTTTTGATAGCTTGCGTACTATTTGCCGCAAAGCTATTGAGAAAGAAAAAGAAAAGCCGGAGGAAAAAGGAAGAGGGAAGCGGAAGCGACGGATGCCGGCTAGATACAGATCCCCTTTGGTTGGCCCTAAGAGCAAGCTACGTCGAATGAACGACTCGAGAACAAGGAAGAGTGAGTTGGAAACATATTTTATTCAGGCATTACATTGTTCCATCTATCACATTTAATTAATTGACTGCTACGAGCTTGATGTGTTCACTCTGCAGAACTCTTCGATGAAAAAGATGTGCTCAATGATATAGAAGCCATGAGGGAGTTACACGTAGATGCGGCAGTTGCTTTCATTAAAACACTATCAGATAAGCCCGAATATGTTAATAAAACTATTTTCAAGAGTGTTGACAATGAGACGTTGCATGCGAAGGACATTAAACGTATCATTGACAAAGAATGGCTAAATACTCCCGTAAATCTACTAGTCCCTTTTTTTTGTTTGTAGTTGTAGTACATTAGAATACATGCATGCTGTTACTCACACATATATATTGATTACAGGTCATGAATGCTTACGTGGCTCATTTGCGTACCCGCATTGGTGATCATCGTGTCTGGCTAGCGCTACCGGAACCCTTTACCTATGTCAGAGGCGAAACACGAGATTAAAGAAGTCTCCTCAAGCCGTGAAGAGAGTTGAGGAATATTTCAGAACTGATATGGTAATTACTGTTCTTATTCTAATGTTTCTTACATAAGTATTATATTATAACTTTTCAAAATTATTTGTCATTTAGATGCACTTCCCTCTCCATGTATGTGGCAATCACTGGATTACTGTCGTGATGCATATACCGAGCAAACAGTTTCAGGTTCTAGATTCTTTGTACGACCTATCGACGACAAGGACTTTCGTGAAAAAACTTGTATAGTCTTCTCTCACATTGGTTCTTCTCTGATAACTATGTGTGAAATATTTTTTTATTTCCAAACTTGATACATAAATTGGTGCATTCCAGATATAGGAAATCGCAAGAGATATTACTTCGGTAAATTCCACAAACAATACAAACTATCCAGATGTTTCTAAATGGCCCATAAAAGAGTATAAAACGCCTAGACAAGGAGATGGGTAAGTATTCTTATTATTAATATGCTTTATAATTATTACACTTTTTGTTGATAATTCGAATGCCGTTTCACTTGATCCTCTTGTACCAGTACGTCATGTGGATTCGTACTGAGGTGTATGGAGCGCTGGAATGGAGAACGTTTCACAGATGAAGTTTCTCAAGTTGAGCTAGTTTCTATATGTGTACTTTGCATTAATAAATGCCATGAAGATTTAAATAGTAATACCTTTATATTTGTTTGGCAGCAAGAAATTAACGATTCAAGAGGACATATGGTCTCAGAAACACTTCTTTCGGTTGCGAACACCTGCGAGAAAACGAAGAGATTTATCGTTGGGATGATTAAGAATACACCTTAGTTCATGCGTCATCGCAATTTTACCCCGTGAATGTATTTTGATGTGATTTAGTATATTTTGGATGCAAACACGTACTATTTAAATCAAAAGTCTGAAATTGATTATTCAGTACATGTGTGATGGGAGCATTATGTGGCATATGGGATCTTTGATGAAAACTGAAAGTTATCCAAGTTATTTTCCTACCACGCTTCTCCATCCACGTCGCCGCCGCAGTCGCCTCTAGGGTTACGATCGCACGCCTCTTCCTTGGGTCCGGCCCATTTAAACGCAGACCGGGTTAGTTAATTAATATGTTTTTTTTGTATTTTTTCGGCCGGTCCATAATGCGCGGCCTTTATTATACCCTACACGTCCAGATGCAACGACGTGGCCGCAATCTTCGAAGGCAGTTGCCGCCGCCTTCGTCGACCAGGAGTTGCCTACCTCGTCAACCAGCCGCCGTCAACCAGCCGCCGTCAACCATCCTCTGGGCTGCCTCCGTCAACCAGACGCCGTCAACCATCGTATGTGCGGCCGTCAACCACCTCTGTGCGGCCGTCAACCAGCCGCCATCGTCAACCAGCCGATCTCATAAACATGGAAGGGCTTGATGGTGATCAGGTAAATTTTACCAGTGTCATATACTGTATTTGTATCACAACTATACATTCTCATCATTATTTGTAATATGTCATCTCAACAGAATGTTCCAACAATTGGAATGAGTTTTGAGACTGAAGATAAGGCATATGAGTTTATAATTCATACGCTACGACCAACGGGTTCAGTATAAGGAAAATCCACAAGAAACATAGGTTGGATGGAACTTTATGTTCTAGGTACTTGGAGTGCAGTAATGATTGTTTGAAAAGGACTAAAAGAGTGAATTGCCCAGCTCGTGTGCAATTCACCATCAGTCGAGAAGGTATATGGACTATTCAGAAAGTCCGGCTTGATCATAATCATGTTCTTGTAACCACAAATAATGAGGTGAGCTCGTAAAACTATATGTCGTTTATTTCTAAATTTTATTTTTTCCTAACCGGCTCGGCAACACCAGCAGTTGTCATTGACGATCGACGAAGAAGAAGGACCTATCGTTAAGGAGCCAGAACCAGAGCCAAAACCAGAGCCAGAGCCAAAACCAGAGCCTGAGCCAGAGCCAGAACCAGAGCCAGAGCCAGAACCAGAGCCAAAACCAGAGCCAGAGCCAGAACCAGAGCCAAAACCAGAGCCAGAGCCAGAACCAGAGCCAGAGACAGAGACAGTGTCCTTGATCATGAGGAGTTCCCCATATGTTGATCATAAGGTGAGCCTTTGTAAAAATAATTTCATGTAATCTGTAGATTAGGCCACCTATATTGTTACTGATTTTTTTCTTTCACAAATGTAGGACGAGTCTGACGAGATGGTGAACACCGTAAATCAGGTTGATTTTGGCGAAAAGGTATTTAAGAATCTGCAGGAAAAAACCATCGATGTTCTGGGCTGTTGGACTTTCAGATGTCCGTTCCATGAAGACATTCAATACGGTACAGTTCAAAGCCTACAAGATCATGCTAGAAACATGACGGAATATGGGAATACAGCTCAGATAAGGGCAAACCATAAGGCCTTGTTAAAGTACCTGAATAGTAATGATGCTGATGGCGATGCAAACGGCGTCACCGGCGCGGTCTTACAGAAGGAGGAAGAGGACCTTGCCAACAAGGTTGTAGAGGAGCTGGATAATGGAACCATCCTTTTGTTTGAACTTTGGACTATCAGATGTCCATTTGACGAAGAGCCGGAAGACGGGCGCTGGGAAAGCCTTATAGATCATGCTAGACAGGAGAAGAGACATGGGGCTACAGCTCGGATTAGGGCGAACCATAAGGCCTTGTTAAGGCACCTCATTAAGGAGGTCGACGATGATGATTTCTAATACTGTCTATATTGTCACTATTTTTTATATTTCAGAAGACGGAATATGTGCCGGACGTCGTATTAATATATGTGTTCAACTCTTATTATTGTATTCGATACATAATTTATAGATCACACAGAAGTAGCACGGCCGCAAAAATTCTTAGACTAAATTTACATTGTTTGGCTCTTTACACAAAAGTAGAACTTCGCTCTTTACATTCTCCATGGTGTTCACGGATGACAAAATGATTTCGGCAAGTATATGTTCCCTGGAACGGTTAATTTCTCCCTGCAATAAATAATAGAGCACATGAGAAACACCATTTTGTTTGAGCAAGCATAATACTGTCACATAGTAATGTAAAAAGCACCTGAGAGATTTCATGCGCCATTTGTTCTCCGTCCCAGTTTTCCATGACCCTCATAACAAATAGTCCGCAGGAGTTGCTGTTATTACAAAAGTTGTATGTTATAGAGCAAGTAATTGTGCACATATACCAAAGTGATTATGTACATAATATTCTCACTTATCGTTTTGCTTTGGCATGTGAATATAAGTTATGGGCCATCTGGACACATCCGGGTATTTAATAACTGCAGTTTTGTTGCCTTCATTGATATCTTTTGATAGCTCGGATCTCTGAAAAGGACAAACAGTTTCACTCAGTGCGTATAGTTAATAAGTATACAAAAATGATAGAGCAATAATATAACAAACAATGTTGTATGTTTTTTACCAGTGTTTCGACGATATTCTTTGAAGCGTTAGTAGGAATTAACGAATCTAGAACCTGGAACTCCTTCTTCAATATGTGTAGTACCACGGTAATCCAGTGGTTGTTTATATTTATAGGAAAATATGCCTATGTAACCATTACAATGTCAACTTATAAATCAAGTATTATTGTTCGTTGTAGCAATCGTGCTTACCTTAGGACGCTTAAAATATTCCATTGAAACTCTCTCAAAGGCTCCCAGTACCAATGTTTCGCAGTGGTTCGTTGCCATAGAAAGTATCATGGCTGTTTTCCATGCCTTAACGAGGTGCCGATCATTTCCGACTCGGGTTGACAAAACTGTCTCGTAGGCGTCGATGACCTATCGAAATAAAGTAGGTCCATAAAAGCAGTACAACATATTATTCTTAAGGTAGTACGTATTTAGGCTTACATGGCAAGTTAGACATTTATGGGCTAATATGTCGTTAAGATCTTCCACAGTCGCAAAATCTCCATCAGAATTTGTGAAAATTTTGAGCTTCTGAAATTCTTTTGATGTTGTCAATCGACGCACATACCGTACTGCTGCTTGTATGTGCTGTACTGGCAACGCATCCCCTTGCACATGACGTTTCTTCTCTTTACTCTCTTCAGCTGGATCGATTTCAGCACTCTGTTCTTTACAAGATTTATAGAGGACACCTTTCTTGCTTAGACTTTCCATAACTACCTGCAAATAAATATATGTTACTCGTGCCGAGTGAGAAATAATATTTAGATAAAGGTTAGGGTATTGTGCTTGTTACCTCAGCACATGTTTTTGAACACATCAATATCTCCTTTTGAATTTCTTCGATGCTAAACAACATATGATTCATAATTTGCTGTTTCACTTTATTGCTTTTTGTATCTTTGCGTTTCCTGGACTTTGGTTTTAACTTTGGGAGAGGTTTACCCATTCTGTGTATAAAATTATTTTTGCATACAAAGTTAGTTACACTATTATCGAAAAAAATACAGTACAAAGTGCATGACGGATTTTTCGATACATGCTGTCGATGCCGTGCATGGCGGATTTTTTGTTGCATGGTGTGCATGCCGTGCATGGCGGATTACCTCGCCTTTGTCGGTGTCGCGATTTTGCGGCAGTTGCCGGCAGCGGAGGAGGCTTTGTACGATGGAGGCGGCGAAGGTTGTGGACGATGGCCGCGGCAGAGGCTGCGGACGATGGCGGCGGCGCCGCCCACGTGATTAGAGTAGACGTGACGAGAGTAGTCTGTCGGCCGAAAAATAAGAAAAGCAAAAAAAAAAAGCCCACCTTAAGTTGGGCTAGGGTTCCACAGTCCAAGCAAACAGAGCACACGGCCGTTCGGTCGAACCAGTACATCTAGATGGGCCGGCCCATACGCCTGCTCGCCAACTCAGGTATCCGGTCTGGATCCGGTAAACCGGTTTGTTAGCCGAGATAGCAATAACATACCACCCTCAAGATGAATAGTAAAAAAAATGCAAAAAAGTTTGAAACCTTGAAATTTTATATGTGTTCATTCATGACATGATGCGTGCCAATTTTGAAATGATTTCGAGGAGATCGAAAAAACCACCTTATTACAAAAATCGGTTTAAGTGAGACTAGACGGCCTCTCCCAAAAATTTTGAGTTTTTTCGACCAACTCTAAATCACCCCAAATTTTAGTACAAGGTTTCTAACATGTAGAAAACATGAGTAGAAAAGAAAAAAATGAAAAAAGTTAAGTTCACAATGTCCTTTTAAGGTAAGTTCCGAGATTTTAACCCAGTTTCACCAAGGCATTATAAATATTTAAAAATACAAAAAAAAGTGTGAAACCTTGAAATTCTATATGTGTTCATTCATGACATGATGTGTGCCAATTTTGAAATGATTTGGAGGAGATCAAAAAAACCACCTTATTACAAAAATCGGTTTAAGTGAGACCAGACGGCCTCTCCCTAAAATTTTGAGTTTTTTCGACCAACTCTAAATCACCCCAAATTTTAGTACAAGGTTTCTAACATGTAGAAAACATGAGTAGAAAAGAAAAAAATGAAAAAGTTAAGTTCACAATGTCCTTTTAAGGTAAGTTCCGAGATTTTAACCCAGTTTCACCAAGGCATTATAAATATTTAAAAATACAAAAAAAAATGTGAAACCTTGAAATTCTATATGTGTTCATTCATGACATGATGTGTGCCAATTTTGAAATGATTTGGAGGAGATCGAAAAAACCACCTTATTACAAAAATCGGTTTAAGTGAGACCAGACGGCCTCTCCCTAAAATTTTGAGTTTTTTCGACCAACTCTAAATCACCCCAAATTTTAGTACAAGGTTTCTAACATGTAGAAAACATGAGTAGAAAAGAAAAAAATGAAAAAAGTTAAGTTTACAATGTCCTTTTAAGGTAAGTTCCGAGATTTTAACCCAATTTCACCAAGGCATTATAAATATTTAAAAATACAAAAAATAGTGTGAAAACTTGAAATTCTATATGTGTTCATTCATGACATGATGTGTGCCAATTTTGAAATGATTTGGAGGAGATCGAAAAAACCACCTTATTACAAAAATCGGTTTAAGTGAGACCAGACGGCCTCTCCCTAAAATTTTGAGTTTTTCCGACCAACTCTAAATCACCCCAAATTTTAGTACAAGGTTTCTAACATGTAGAAAACATGAGTAGAAAAGAAAAAAAATGAAAAAAGTTAAGTTCACACAAGCGGTTTCTGGTCTAAAGACCGGCCTGTTACCGGTCAACCGATACTCATGCCAGGACAGCAGCCGGATTCCCTGGATGTGTTCCGGCAGTACCGAAGGGGTTTCCGGTTATACTGCTGGCTACCTACCGATCCAGCGCAGAAAAGCCTGCAACGTCCATATTTCTGATCTCACTTAACAGAAGTACATTATTACAGTCCCTAGGGCAGTATGTCACATGAAAGCAACTAAAATTCCGAAACTAAAACTCTGAAACATGAAAGCAACTAAAAAACCACTACCAACTTGTACTTCATGCTTGGTTCCTGCATTCAAGAGATATAAGCAATAAGAAAAGGTAATCAATCAGCCGTAATAATAACTCGAAAAAAATATTCTCTTACTTTGGATTAAGAGCGCATGTGGACATGTTATGTCCTGATAATCTGCAAAGTCCGCACAACCGTTTGGGAGGCGCCTCATCAAACCCCAACGGTCTTCCATTTTTCGTCGTCGGATGATCGCCATTCTCGTCACCTTGCATGCCCTTCTTACGCCCGCCCTTTGTGGAAACTTTTTGAGGATCACCAACCGGAACTGAACGTACTTCGAAAGTCTTTGAATTCTCTTTGCTAGCATTGCTGGTCCCATCCTCGTTAACCTTGGGTACATGCTGATATGATATTATATCCTCTAAAGCATCTCTCAACTTTTTCATCAGGAATGGGTTCTTGACAGCTACGGAGGCTGCTTCTGCCTGTAATTGGCTAATTTCACCATAAGCTACGCGTTCCTCTACGCTTGCCCAACCCCAGCTGAACAGATCACTCACGCGCTTTGATGGCAAGCCACCTCTTGCTTCCTTTGATAACCGTTTAAGAACACAACAGTTAGGCATCTTACTTAATTTCAAGTGCTTCAATACACGCAGGATATGCCTACATGGGATCCCCTTCCGAAGCATTCTCCTGCAATTGCACTTTATAGATTCAACCAAATCAGCGGGGGTATACTCCACAATAAATGTGCGGTGTAGGTTGCTGTTATCTTTCCATGACACCAGAAACTTTCTATATCCATTATTCCCCACTATTTCCTCACCAATTTCTAGGCTGCCGATCTTTTCAGTTCTCCTTGCAAAATATAAAAATTCTCATGAGTGAATACATCTGCACATGCCTTCTCAACATCCTTTGAATCGGTAATTGGCACTGGTGTAGAATGTCTAGTAATAGAGTTGTCATGTGCCTCCGTTTCGCGGAGACGAATAGTACAGTTCTCAACGTGCAAAACCAAATCGACCAGTGTCAGACCGAAGTTTAGGTGAGTATGAAGACATGAATTCAGACTTTCACTTCTCTGGTTGCTTTTCATGCCAAGGAAAAATCCATCCGAAAGATAAGAGGCGGCCCAATACCGCTTCATCTTATACATCCTTCGCAGCCACGACTTTGTTCGGGGTGTTTGCCATTTTTGAACATACGCTTTCCATCCCGTCTCCCATACTGCATGTGATGACGTGTTGTATATAAGTGACCTGAAACTCTTTCAAAGAGTTATAATTCAAGTGTTTCTGCATATTCTTTTCAATGTGCCATGAACATAACCGGTGCCTCACGTCTGGCAAAACCTTCCGGATAGCCTTCATCATCGCAGCGTCTCCATCAGTGATTATCGACTTCGGTTTGTTCTGACACATTGCTCTCAAGAATGTCTCCAGCAGCCACTCAAATGTTTCTACTTTCTCATCTGATACAACGGCACACGCAAAAACCGTTGTCTTACGGTGATTATTTATTCCGACAAATGGAATGAATGGCATTGCATAGCGATTCATCTTGTACGTGCTGTCAAAAATCACTACATCACCAAAATCTTGGTAGTCTAGACGTGATTGGGAATCACACCAGAACATGCTCGTCAGACGTCCTTCTTTATCCGTCCTATACTCAAAGAAGAACTCGGGATCCCTCTCCTTTCTTCCTTCCATGATGCCAACGGCTGTGGCAGCATCTCCGTTCTGTAGGAGCTTCTTCTTCTCCATACAGCACATGTTATATATATCCCTCCTGGTAAATCCTACCATGTCATAACCTCCATATCTGCTGATAAAGTTTTGCATGATCATATGTTTTCTAATCCCAGCCGCTCCCAGTGCTATAATCTCCGCCTTCTGAAAATCTTTGATCTTTCTATGTGACCAGAGAAATGGGACTTCATCAAATCGAGCTAGGACATGGTTGTGATCGTCCATAAACTTTGCAACATACCAAACCTTACGGGAAATATGAAACTTCACCGTGAGCTCCGCCTTGCAGTTGCACCGACTCTCTGGTCTTAGCCTCCGTGTGCGACCTTCCATGGTCAACCTCTCTTTCTGGCGTTTCCCTTCCCTTGAGCACACAAACTTTCTCAACCGTATTTCTTTTGTACCACCTTTTCTTCTCTTAAGCCCCTCCTTTCTGATGCTGAAGCCACGCTGTTTCGCATAGTTGTTATAGAAATCGTACCACTCCCCGTCGGAGTTAAATGTCGTGGACATTATCTTCCAGTAGTTATCCAGTGATTTTTGCTGATCTTCAACAGTCTCTATGTCTACGACCAGTTCGTGATCGTGGTCATCATAACCAACCACCTACACAGACAATTATAACTTGAGTGTATAACTTTTTGTAGCACAATTGCGACAAAATTGAGGATCTTACAAAATTATCACCATACCTGACTCATGTTATCAGCGCACGATTCATCCGTCTCTCCCTCTGAATCGGTGTACTCAATTTCATTTACATACAACAAATTTACCTACATAATTTAAAAACAAAAGGACTGTAAGTTTCAATGTTGTCACTTGCAATAGAGAAAAATCGAAATACACACGACTCACGTTATTATATCAGCTTCATCACCGACAACATGGTCGTCCTCCGGTGGAAAAATTGAGTAGGAAGAATAAGGCACTTGTTCTTCTTCATTATCTTGGTTAGTACCAACTAGTTGGTTCTCCTCTGGAGGATCAGTTGCGTATGATGGCCAAGAATCGACCACGTCATCATTCCCATCCACATTTATATGGTCGTCCTCGTACGACCAAGATTCAGCGCTGCCATTAGAGACGTCATTGGCATTCTCACTTATATCATCATTGCTATCACGTGCATTGCTATAAGAGCTGAATTCATCCATCCCTGCAATTTTATGTACACAATAATTTTTTTTACAAACTATTGAATTAGACATAATTAAACAACTGCAAGATTTTCTTGTTCGCAACTTCATCTAGATCAGAAATATGGCATTGGCTAAACTATGCTGACATACTAGTGCTGTGACATTACTCGTGACAACATAGTTCAGAAAAGCACTCACCGTGTGAAGCAATAGAACTTCGACCTAGATGTAGACTTCCTCCTCGTGTAGAGGTACAGACACAGCGGTTTGATGGTGAAGAGGTCGCCGATCAACCGGAGATCGAGGGGATGTGACGACGTCGCCCTCGTGAAGACGGCGATCGGGTGAGAGGAAGTAGACGGCGCGGCCTACGAGGAGGCGGCGAGTTGCGGCGACACCACACTGCCGCCTAGATCGGCCGGCGGAATTGGCGCCTGGATCGCGCGGCGGCCTCTGGATGTCGATCGGCCGGCGGAATTGGCGACTGGATCGCGCGGCGGCCTCTGGATGTCGATCGGCCGGCGGGAAGGCTACGTCGGGTCGATCGGCCGCTACGTCGATCGGCCGGTTCAAAAGAACGTGCGTGCTGCATGTCACAGAAACCGAGTTCAATTATGATTCTAATACAAAAGAAAAAAACCTAGGTTGATTTCGATTGAAAGGTATAAATAAAAAGCCCAATAGGCCTACCAAAACCACTGTTCCAAATATCATCCGATATGCCGATTTATCAGCCGATTTATCGCTTATCGGGTAGTGATCGATATGATAAATGAATATCGGTGGAGTTTATCATTCGTGCCATTTTATCGGTCTTACAAGCGGTTATCAGTCGATATGCCGATAAATCGGCCGATATATTGATTTTCCAGCACTAGAACAAATGATAGATGACATTCATCATATTTTTTTTTAGAATTATTGAATACAATATATTTATATATCATAATTTATAGTTTTTAGTCCCAATATGATATATTTGAATATAATATTTTAGTGCTACAATTTGGGATTTACAAGAAAAATGGCCGATAAACAGTCGACCGATAAAATCGATTTATCGGCCGATAAGCCGATATATCTCTTATCATGAGCCGACCGATAAGTTAACGATAAGCGATATCCTGAACATTGACCAAAACAGATAAGTGGCTCTAGTCTAGTGGTTTGCTATGCGGGCGGCTACCTGTAGACCCAGGTTCGATTCCTCGGTTTTGCTAATTTATTTCCTTATTTTAGACTGGCTTGTATCCAAGCCAGCCGATCGGCTCGTTTTAACCGCGGCTCATTCAGCTGAGCTCGTTTAGCTGCGACTTGACTCGTTTAGCTGCGGCTTGACTCGTATGTCTACGTTTAGGAGAGGCCGGGGGGAGGACCGAAGCAAGCGTGGAGAACCATTTTGTTTGATCGTTTGACACTGGCTGGTGGCTGCTGCTAGCTTCCTTCACGAATTCCACAACATCCCATTGCAGGCTTGCAGCAATGGTTTATCGGTAATAATTGTTTCTCTGTTACCTGCGGGCTCTCTTCTAAAATTGATACTACTAGGGACGGAAGCTGGTGGTGGTATACTGGTGGAGCAGTATTTCTGCAAGAACCTTCGATTTTTCGATGTCACATATAATGTGGAGCATATCAATTCGTAAAATCATAATCACAATCATGATTTTTATAGGGAGAGGACGACGTTCAGGCAAAAGTAACAAGTGGCTACAACATGTTCGAATGATAAAAATATTCGGTGCTATGTACTGATCTGTCATCTGCATGTACCAGTGTACTGGTAACTGTAGTTGGTTCTTCGTATACTTATAGGAAGAAAAAAAGAAAAAAAGTTTGAGGTGAATGGCCTGAGAATAAAGAGGGGAAATGGAGTTAATGAAGAAAATTATCAGATGATTGGTAGACGATGGAGATGGAAGGGAAGCGTAATAGGTCGTAGCCCCGCTATATTAATATAGCAAAAACCCGGTACAAAGACTTGCAATACTGGGGCGACAACAAACATACACCCAAAGAAAATAGAGAAAAAAGAAAATGGAGACCAAAGCGGATCAACTAAACGTCGGTGACTCGCAACTATTGCGCCCTCTCCGATAAAGTACCAGCATGCTCCTAGCACAGAATCAACGAGTACAAGGCAGTACCTTCAAGAAGGACGCCTCGCTGCCCGGACCAGCGCACTGGTCCTAGGGTTTCCCCCGTCACATCGGGAGGCGGACGAATGGTAGCCACGACGCCCTTTAGGAAGGAAGATGTCACCCGAAGGCAACACCACGTCGGTGTCGGACGAACCGATAAGGATTTTTCCCGAAAACCCCATCCACACCCCCGGACGATCCGTAGCACAAGAGCCCCATGAGGATGAGACTCGACACAATCATACTAGCTTCCCATGAACATGTGCCAACACGATTCCGAGGCCACCGTCGTCATCTCACCGAAAAAGCCGACATGAGGACTGCAAGCCAAAAGTGTGGAGAGGAGTAACAAGGGGCCATCAGCGCCGCGGCAGGACGTGACAGCGAGGCACACCAGCCCCCGTCAGGTCCGGCTGGGCGCAGCGGGCCCGTGAAGCCCCAATGGGGCACACTAATCCTAATTGGGTCCGGCCGAGCCCAGATCAGGCCTGTGAAGCTTGCGGCCAGGCTACAACAGGCTGTCCACCGACCCCGATGTCCTCTATATCCTCCCCGCCAACACCAGCTGCAGTACGTGACATCGTTCAGGTCGGCCCGCCTGAACAGAGTTGGGGCCCGCGGGCCCAGATCTGGGCCTCAAGGCCCGACCGGCCATCTCCGAAGCACACCGACACCGCTGCCCTGCGCCGCCCCGCAGGCACCCCCTGTCGCCGCCGTTCGGCCCCCACCCGGCCGGAGCCGGACCGTCGCCGCCCGAGGGGCACCGCCGCCAACCTTGCAGTGCCCCGCCTCCACAAAAAATCAGCGCGGGGAGAGTCACGCCACCGCCGCCGATGCAGCTAGGGCCTCGCCCGGTCGCCCCTGCCGGTGGCGGCGGGAGAGAGTGGTGAGAGGAGGGCTAGGCGCGGCAGAGGGAAGAAGGCACGCCGCCGCCACGGGGGGCGACGAGTGCGCGGGAGGGAGAGAGGATTCGTGCGACCTAGGTCCGCAGCTCGGAAAAATAGCACGTGATGGAGCCTACAAGGAATAAGTACCATAACAGGATGGCAACCAAAATGGAAGATCACATAGCATTCAGGAGATTTCTACAAGGAGCATCTTCGCCATCACAACCATCTCTCTAAATTCTTTCTGAATTCATTATAGGATGCATCTTGCGGTTTGGGTTTTTTTTTCGGTGGTTCATGAAAATAGCGGACCAATAATAATTACTGAAATGACGACATCAAGGGAGTTTTTCGCTATCCACGAATGCAATTTCTGGATCCAACCAACACGGAAATTTCATGCATGAATCGACAAACAAGGCATACCCTAACTTGATTATTTTTTCTATCCCGATGCAACGCACGGGCATGTTTGCTAGT